>CANYBF010136843.1:0-19924 GCA_948192965.1 Dalechampia spathulata | reverse complement strand
TGTTGTTGTTATTAATGCATGTTTGTTGATTATATGTTGTAGTTAGTACATATCTGTTGACAATGTGATTAGTATTCAATGTGTGTCATGTGTATGATTCATGTGTAATCATGTGCTTGATTCATGTTTAGTATTCATGTGTTTAATCATGTGTAATCATGTGCATGATTCATGTGTAATCATGTTAGTATCCATGTGTTAGTAATCATGTGTTGTGATCATATGTATGGTTCATGTTTAGCATACATGTTGATAGATGTTTAGTTAATGGTATGCATGTTATGATATGTAATTAGTATGCATGATATGATGTGTGTGTTTAGTATGTCCTTGCCATAGTATGCATGTAGGATGGTATTCATGTTTAGATGCTTTCATGTTATCATGTAGTGTGTTCACATGTTATGATATGGTATGTCATGATGTTATGATGTAGCATGTTATGGTATGTGTTATGCTTGTGTTCATATGCTTTATATGTTGTCATGTCATGTGCTATGGTGTCATGTTATGCATGTAAGTTCATAGTTATGTTGTTTGCATGATATGTTTAGTATATGCTTGATGTATTGTTATGTTTGTATGGATATTATATTTGCTTGCACATTCATGTTATGATTTTGATATTGCTCATGTGATTTCATGTCTTGTCATCTGGCATTTTAGTGTTTGTGTTCTATTCTTTTGTTCTATTTTACGTTGTTCTCGCGGAGAGTTGTTTTGTAGGGGCAAACCGGAGGATTTGGATTTGTGGATTGGAGCATGGACCCGGGACTCATTCGAGGCCCAATTAGGTGGATTCCGACAAGATGATTCTGGAACGCTTGAAGACTTATTCTATTGTTGCTTTTATTTCATTCATTTGGTCGGGTTGTATTAAATACCTGAATTGCTTTATTTTCTGCCTTTATTTCCTGCTTTTTTTTTCTGCTTTTTTTTTGCTTTTACTGCTTTCAAATCTGCTACATGTCTTTTGCTTCCCTATGCCATGAAACCGGACTTAAGTGAACTTCAACCTAATTATGTGTGATTTGCATTTTTATTAAAACCGGATAAAGTGAATATGATAATACGGAATATGAATAAAATCGAAATGCCGAACCCAGTCTCTGAAGAAATTCGGGCTGCTTTCCCTCAGCAGGAAGGCTCGGGTTTACATTTTCCTGGTTTTTTTAGTTGCTCAATTGAGTTGATTAAATAAGCCGGGTGGCGACTCCATTTCTCGACGCGATCTGTCTAGTTCCTGTAGTAACTCAGGGATCTATACTTCCGAGAGCAAGCACCACGGCATTTCACGCCGAACAGCGTGCAGCGCTCCCACGTCCGGGATGCGCTACTCTCACAGTAACATTCATTTAATAACTCAAATAAACCTTTAATAACACTTACTATATTTAATAATCCTTCTAATTCTTATTATTATTATTTTTTCATCATAAGTCTTATTAACTCACCTTAAGTCATACCTTACCATATGCTCAATTTAAGTCAACATTGTTTTTACTTTTATTAACCTAATTTATATTATTTATTCATAACTTAATTAAACCTCTAAAATACAATTATTTTGCTTAATTTAGTATCCATTTTGATACCCATTTTTAACATGATCAAATACCCCTTAATGTTAACCCTTAACTTGTCAATTTCATCTTAAGTCCATATGAACTTATCTTACTTAATATCAACTTTAACCATCATATTAATACTTCTATTTAGATTTATTTCTTTTATTATATCCTTAATTTAAACTTAACAGAATTTATATTACACATTTTTTTAAAGTCCATTTACTCAAAAATAGAAATTAAGCTTTAATTCACCAAATAGCTTACTTTATGCCCAATTTAGTACATACACCTTAAGCTTCTTAATAATTCATCATTATGAATTTCATTTAACCTTAAATAGAAGTAAATTTTCTTAAACCACAATTATACTTAGTCGTTTAATTCATAATTTTTAAGTCATAATCACTTAGAATGACATTAAGCCTTAAATCAACCAAATTAACCTATCTTAAGCTTAATTTTCCTTATCTTCTATTTTTAATAAATCTTCATTTAAACCTCATTTTAATCTTACTAACCATTAATTTTTCCATTGATTGTCTCAACCAACAAGGAAAAATAATGACACACTCACCCATACAATGCAAATTCTTTTATTTCATGTATCTTTACAATCTTAAGCCCTCTAATCATCAAATCAAAACCAAAAACCATCAAATATACTATGTACCATTCAGCTAGAACTTGAATCCCACCAAAAATTCATAAAATCATCCAATCAACCACTAATTCATACTTACTCTTACTCACCTTTAACCCAATAACCAAATCTCCACTTAAAAACAACCTCCTTTGAATATATGCTATGGATTTGTATGTTTCTTCACCTTTTGACTTCTTCTTTGTAGATCTACAACTTTAACCCACATTCATGCACTAAAATAAGTTAGATCTAACCACAAAAAGAAGATTTAGTTCATAGAAGTTTCAGTTTATATTAAAAAGTCATAGTTTTAAATTATTTTTGACTTACTCTTAAGGATCTTCTAGAAAAGAGTTTCGGCCACTCTTTAAATGGTATCAAACATGCATGTATTCAGACTTGACTTGAATATTATGCTCTAGCTTGGCTTGAAGCTTGAGAAAACAAGCTAAATAAGAAGAAGACTTGTGGTTTTTGCTTGATGGAAGAAAGATATATGCGCTCTCTTTAGGAAACAAGGAGAAAATGGATATATGTTATCTTGAACTTAGAATTTTTTCTAAGAAATTGTAAGATTCATGAATTTCTAGGACAAAAATGAAGAATGGGTGAAGAAAGTTTTGGCTACCTTGAGAGAAAAGAGAGAAAACCAAAGCTAAGAAAGAAATGAGAGGATAAAGAAGAGATAAGGTTGGAATGAAAAGATAAGAAAATGATGGAGGGATTTGCTTTGGAGTGTTTCGGCCAAATGAGGGCAGAAGCAATAATTGAATGAAATTAGGTTCAAATGAGGGAAAAATTTTGGATGAAATAAGTTTCATTTGGAGAAATTGCCAAATTAGTCCCTAAACATCTCAAATACTACCTTCTAGCCCCTATACTTATTATTCTTGTATTCCTTTTTAATTTCCATGAATGACAACCTTAAATTTCATATTATAAATTTAATATACACTCTAATACATTATTTTTTTTGTTACAAATACCATCCATCAATTCTCCAACCCAATTAAATTAATATTCCTACATTCTCTCTCCATCCATTAACACTTTTTCCAAAACTACTTTTCCAATTTCCTATACAACTTTTTCAAATACCAATCCCACTTTTATTTATTTATTCTAATTCAAATATACTTTGAATTACCCTATTTTAATCATATATTCATCTAGTTATTTATTTCCATATCATCAATTTAATTATTATGCATTAATGATATCATAACACTACTTTATGACATCATCATGTCACCTAAATTTAAAATTACCAATTTTACTTTTCTAATGTTTATATTTTATTATTTAATCATACTTACTCATAATTAATTGATAATTATTTATTTTTTAATAAAAGTTACAATTAAATTCACTCACTTACATCATGTTTATCTCATAACACTTAATTATGATATCATAATTAATTTTTCATTCAAATTTTTTCAAAATTTGTATATATCTAATTTAAGTTAACACAAACACTTTGTGTATAGTCAATTAATCAAATTAAACTTTTTTAACATTGAAAACATCGATTAGTCACAGTTCAGGGGTCATTTTAGTGGTTTTTGTCAAAATTCCAATTTTCAACTTTAGAGCTATATACTCCAATTTCATCATATACTTATCATCATAATCATCATAATCATAATTTCACTTCATTAGCACACCAATAACATATAAAATAAGATATTTCAACCATTTTATGAATACAAAGTGTGTGCTCATTTCAGGATGTGAAGGCCTCCTTAGAGAAAAGAAAGAAAAAGGAAAAAATAAAGGAAAAGAAAAGAAAGTACACAAATTAATGGCCATTTAGTGAGTGAAAAAAAGAGAGAAAGGAAAAAGAAATAAAACTTTTATGTGAAAATAAGAGAGGTTAAGAGTGATATTTCCTTAAAGAAGCTTATTTTACTTCTTAGGTATAAGGAAATTTGATTTACTAACACTGACATTAACTTTGATAATTTACCTTCTAGTTTTGTTTCAATATTGCAGGAATTTACTGATGTCTTTCCTAACGAGATGCCTAATGAATTACCACCTTTGAGAGGAATAAAACATCAAACTAACTTTATTCTTGACTCTACCATTCCTAATAGACCAATCTATAGAAGTAGTCTTATAGAGACTAAGGAGATAAAAAGGCAAATGGATGAACATTTGGAAAAAGGATTGGTAAATGAGAGAATGAGTCTTTATGCTATTCCAGTCTTATTGGTGCCTAAAAAGGATGGCGCATGGCACGTGTTTGATTGTAGGGCAGTCAAGAAAATCACTGTAAAGTATAAACACTATATCCTTAGACTTGATGACATGTTAGATGAATTGCATGGGGCCCTTTACTTTACTAAAATTGATTTATATCATCAAATTAGGATGAAATCTAGAGATGAATGGAAAACTACTTTTAAAAACCAAGTATGGATTGCATGAATGGTTAGTAATGCCTTTTAGTTTAACTAATGCACCTAGCATATTTATGAGGCTTATGAACCATGTATTACATGCCTTCTTAGGAAGATTTATAGTTGTGTATTTTGATGATATACTGATTTATAGCAAGTCTTTAAAGGAACACATTAGGCATGTTATGCTAGTTTTACAAACTCTAATTGCATGAAGTTATGAGTGCATAGGGAATTGAGGTTGATGAGGAGAAAGTTAAGGCTATAAAAGAGTGGCTTACGCTTAAGATTATGACTGATGTAAGAAGCTTCCATGGCTTGGCAAGCTTTTATAGGTAGTTTTTGTAAGATTTCTTTTCAATTACAGTACCACTCATAGAGATAGTGAAGAAGGAAGTCTGTTTTAAATGGGGGGAAGCATAGCAACATGGGTTTGACATACTAAAGCAAAATTTGACTCCGGGCCCTATTATATCCTGACCTGACTTCAATAAAACTTTTGAGATTGAGTGTGATGCCTTGGGAGTAGGAATTAGAGCGGTTCTAATGTAGGAAAAGAAGCTAATTGCCTACATTAGTGAGAAGCTAAAAGGAGCTGAACTCAACTATTCAACTTATGACAAGGAATTATATGCCTTGGTTCAAGCTATGGAGGTTTGGCAACATTACTTACTCCTAAAAGATTTTATCATTCATATTGATCATGAATCCATTAAGCACTTAAAGGGATAAGGGAAGCTCAACAAATGGCATGGTAAGTGGGTTGAATTCATTGAGCAATTTCCTTATGTGATTCAATACAAGCATGGAAAGGAAAATATTATTATTGATTCATTATCAAGAAGGTATGCATTGATCTCTACCCTTAGTTCAAAATTACTTGAATTCGAACATATTAAGGGTCCATATGTTGATGATGTCGATTTTAGCAATGTATATATGGCATGTGAACATGGAGCATTCAACAAATTTTATAGGCATGATAATTTTTTATTTAAAGGTAATAAACTTTGTATACCTAGATGTTATATGCATGATTTGCTTATATTATAGTCTCAATATGGGGGGATTGATGGGATACTTTGGGGTACATAAGACTTATGATATGCTAAATGAACACTTCTATTGGCCTTATATGCATATGGATGTTGAGAGAGTGTAATGCTTGTATTGCATGTAGACAAGCAAAATCTAAGTCTCTGCCTCATGGTTTGTATATGCCTTTACCTGTACCTAGCTCACCTTGGACTAATATATCTATGGATTTTATGCATGGATTACCAAGAAGTAGGAGAGGTTGAGATAGCATATTCGTTGTAGTTGATAGGTTTAGCAAAATGGATCACTTTATTGCTTGTCATAAGTGTGATGATGCTATTCATGTTGCTGACCTATTCTTTAAAGGGATTATGAGATTGTATAGGGCGCCATGAACTATTATTTCTGATAGAGATGCAAAGTTCCTTTCACATTTTTGGCATGTTTTATAGGGTAAGCTTGGAACTAAGTTGCTTTATTCAACAACTTGCCATCTACAAACAGATGGATAAACTAAAGTAGTGAATAGAACTTTAGGGATATTACTTTGAGCTATGGTAGGTAAAAATTTAAAGACATGGGAGGATTGCTTACCTTTAATTGAATTTGCTTATAATAGAAGCATTCATTCTTCTATAAAATATTAACCATTTGAACTTGTGGATAATTTTAACCTACTAACTATTTTTGATTTATTCAAACTTGGAGATTGGGTTTGGATGAATTTGTGAAAGGACAGGTTCCCAAACCAAACAAGAACTAAGCTAGATATAAGGGGAGATGGCCATTTTCAAGTGTTGGAACGTATCAATGATAATGCTTACAAGATTGACTTGCCTAGTTAGTATGAAATTTTAGTTACTTTCAATATTAATGACTTGTCTCTCTTTGATATGGATGTAGATTTGAGGAAAAATATTTTTGAGGAAGAGGGAATGATACAGATCTACATAAGGTTAAAGAGAACACAAGAAGCATAAAGGAAGAACCACTAACTCTTCCAAGTGGTCCAGTCATAAGGTCACGAGCCAATAAATATAAAGCAACCATGAACTTATTTATTCAAGAATAAATAACAATAGAGCTACAAGAGCAAGCTTTCTATAAATGTTATTTAGAGCTTAAAAGGGTGCCTAAGGCTATAACACTACTTCAGGCGAGTTTGCAAAATAAAGAAGCCTAAAGTATACCATTTGGGTCTAATTATGAAGCCATAGCCTTATTTTATAAGCCTATGAAGGAGTTAGGCATGTTGGGCCATAAGTTAGGCCTGTTGAGAACCGAATAAGGAAAAAAAGTTAGGCCAATTATTAGCCTATTTGACTTATGCCAATTTCCATGTAATATTAGCCTTTTTTATTTATTTATCTTCCAAGTTAAAGTAGGAATAGGTTAGCCAACTCCTCCTTGCATTAGACTTCTATATCCTTAAAGGACTAAGGTTAAAAACTAGTATAAATAGAAGCTCTTATAAGCCTTTAAAGGCACATTTGATTTTATTCAATAAATGACCTTTTTGGTTTTATGCTTTATGCATGTTATGTTTTTAGTTAGAAAGTAAGGATTTGCTTTCTTCTAATTGCATTAGAAATTAGGGTTAATTTATCAACTTGATTGTGGTATTTTTTCTTCTTCTATAAGCCTTATTATTTATGTTTCCATACTTTTATAGTTTAGGGGTTCAATAGGGTGGGGATTTATTCTTCCATTGGAGCTATATCTTAGTGTGTGTGAGGGTTTGTGGCATACTTTCCATTGGGTTCTATGTCAAAGGTTGGATCCTAAGCTTGGGAAACACCTTAAGAGGATAAACATTAATGTCAAACTTGTCATCCACCATAACATAGGGAGTGGAGAAGTTCAAGATATGCACCTTGATGAAGAATGCCTTATTATGATTAATACCCTCAAATAGTAAATCTACATATGAGAAAGTAATTATGCTATATCGTAACTCTTGGTTCACCAACTCACTCTTCATGCTAAAAGCAAAGGTAATTGAAGAAATTCTCATGCTATAGAGTACCTCAACAATGGCCTATCAATGCTATTAGAAGGATAGCACCAAGTTCTATATAGTAATATTAGCCTGCATCTTCTTTAGCTTCTTAACTATGACATTATCAAGCTGAGCAACCTCTTTACCTTTATTAGTAGGTTGCGAAGCTAGAGCATTGCTTGGACTAGCCTTATCCATAGCAGATCTAGCCTCAATCAATTTCTTCAAAGCATCTGAGTTGTTTCCGAGGTTGGGAGGAGTGAACACCTTACCAGTTCAAGTCATGTTATGGACTTAAGAGGACATCTTATTAGCACCCAACCATTATTATTACTTGAGAGCTTTAGGTACTAGCTTGGCTACCTTGGGAATCTTAGCTGACTCACCCTTCTTTCACTTCTGAAACTTTGCTAATTCAAACTTAGAGGAACCCTAAGTAGTTTTAGACTCATCCTTTGAACTGTCATACCATAAGTCAATGATGCCAATATCAAGCCACCATTAAGCTGGAAACTAATAGTAAGTAACCAAGAAATCTCCTCACTATCAAAGGGCAAGAAAGAGTTAAGGACCAGAGATTCTAGTAACCTTGAGTGAATCATGTAGGTACAGTTGGCTTACTAATGAGTTTTTTTTGGTTGAAGGTTTAGATTTCTTAGGATCTTCGAGCTCACTTGAATCAATGAGGCCCTAAATAATCACTTAAGAGAGCGGCAATCATCAGTGTTATGGTCATGATGCTGATGGTAATGGTAGTAAGTTTTGGTGTATTCTAAGTCTGGGGGTGGTGTTTGCTCAAGTGGCTTGATGAGTTTGGCTTTGAGGAGATGCCCAAAAATCTTGGAAAGTAGCATCCCAAGATTTGAGTATCTCTAGGACTAGGTAGTGTTTTAGAGTATAGGATTCAATGTTTGCAAGGAATTAATATAGTAGGCTTTGTGTTGTGTTTGGGTGTATGTGGTGGTTTTAGGTTTGAGGAAAGTAGGTTCCTTCTTCTTTAGGTCCTTGGTCTGCTCAATCTATTAGTCAATAGAATAGATGTCCTCAAAGGTATGGAATGTTTGATACTTCAGCTTATCCCAGTATAGTGGCAGCAACCCCATAATAAGCTTGTTGATCATGTTTGATTCAAATGGCTTCTATCTAACCAGTGCAAACTTATCCATCCACCGGCTAAAGTAGTCCATGAAAGACTCATTAGGCTTCTGCTTCATCATCTCTAGAAAGCAGTGTAGAGAGGCTTCCACTTAGCTATAGTTACCTTATTGAGACTATGATACCATACCAGTACTGGTCCCTCTAGTGAGATGAAGAAGAGTTAAACTATCTACTCATTTAACAAGTTTGTAGTACTCATCATCATGGTGTAAGTCTTAAGATCATTCTTTAGATGCCCAACCCCATTGTACTTGGGAACATCCATAAGCTTGAACTTAGTAAGAAACCCATTAATAACCTAGACTAAGAACTCATCAAACTCAAGATTAGATCCCATCCTCTTAGTCTTCATGATAGACTACAATTATTCTATGTTATGTTCTAAAGCAAATGTCTTAGACTTACAAACATCATGCATATGGAGTGAAACCTCGTAATCTATCTCAGCATCATATAAATTAACTACTTCCCTTATCCTTCATAAGAGCTGGCGGGGTGATGAAATCTCTAGAACTGAGAGCTTCCCATCTCAGCATCATATAGATTGACTGATCAATTAGCTAATGAATAGCGATAAGTGAGGGATCATCCGACATGAAGGAAAAAGTGCCAGATGGAGAAGCAACATTCTTTATAGGCTATAAGTCTAACATATGTAATTATATGTGATGCTCATGATGCAACACGTAGGATATATGCATGACTTATATTAGGAAACATCCAATATTACAGTTGTAAAAGCAAACATTAGTGAAAATCATGCATGAGCATGCATGTATGCTTGTTGGACAGAAAATACAAAAAATGTTAGTGAACATGTAGCACATAGCGGCACTCCTTGCCACCATTATACCCCTACAAAGATAGGTCATTCCAAAATCTCCTA
Source organism: Dalechampia spathulata (assembly GCA_948192965.1). Taxonomy (NCBI): domain Eukaryota; kingdom Viridiplantae; phylum Streptophyta; class Magnoliopsida; order Malpighiales; family Euphorbiaceae; genus Dalechampia; species Dalechampia spathulata. Next base: position 10,224 of record CANYBF010136843.1, on the reverse strand, counting down.
GGTGGGATTCTAGCCTGGATTAACATTAGCAACTTGAGGCACAAAACTCTTAGCATGTGAGGCAAGAAAAAGATGATCTTTGCCCAATCATATGGAGGATTACAACAAAAATCCAACAGAATTTTGGCATGATCATATTACTATGATAAGAGAATGCCAATTGAATGAGCATGAGGTTGTGCAACAAATATAGAATCATGGAAGGATTCTAACTCTTAGTAGAACAATACAATGTGAGAAAATAGGTTGGATTTAGGGAAATCCATTTATATGATAAAACATAGATCCATAAAGCATACAAATAGATGGTTTTAGTTTTAGAATGTTGCTTTAGTTAGATACATGAACTTTAGTCATGTAAGAAAAGGCTAAAGTCCCCTGCCACATTGTATACAATCTATCTAACTAAATGGAATAATCAATATAGGACTATACCTAGCATCTAGCCATCATGAATCATCGACAGTCAACAATACAAGGTAGTGAGTGGTGAAGGCAAACTCGCTTTTCTGATGAGTCCAATGAAGTCCAAGGTACTCACTTACCCACAATCACTAGTTTGATATGGGATAAATGGTGGTGTGCAAACGTAAACTGTGTATATGAAGCACATTACAATTACCCAAACTAAAATGGAAAATTTGATATGAAACTCTAAGATTTAAATGCCACTACACTTTCACCGTAGGTCCCCAGTGGAGTTGTCACTATAAGCATAGCTTTCACTACAACCTAAAGTGAGGCTTATGATACGTAAATCATGGGCTCAGAGCACACAGAATGCAAAATGTTGCATTTTGGGCACTTAGCACTATTCACCCAAAATAGTACACGGGTGGGACCTGCCACCTTTATCTATTTTTCAGAATATTTTGTGCATACAGAGTACAAAACACATGCCTACACGAGGCACAACATTTACCATACCAAATGCCACATCTAAGGCTTTTTGCACTGCGGGGCCCATCGAAGATACTGGTAGGGCCGACCACCTCTGTTAGCCGATTCTGCATGTTCTATGTACACAGAACGCATTTCACACGTGCCTATATGAGGTACAACGCTTGGCATTCCAAATGCCACCTTTCAGGCCATTGCGCTGTGGGGCCCACCAAAGGCACTGGTAGAACCCACTACCCATCTTAGCCTATTTCGAGTGTTCTATGCACACAGAACATAGTTTCACTTGTGGCTGCACGAGGCACAACTCTTGGCACACTAAATGCCACATTTTGGCCATAATAGCATTATGGGCCCAAAATGGGCCCATTAGTGGAACTCGCCACTCAGGGCCAAATTTGGCAAAACTCAAAACTGTAAAGTGACTCAGAATGTCATTTTCATCTCCATTGATATGGTACTCATCCCGTTTTGCTCGTATCAGGCGGAGCGCATAGGTCAAAAATGCTATATGCGCAGCATATAGTACTATATGATACGCATATAGCATAGTAAAGACGTTTGGCTGGGAGCCTTCTCGGGACCAAATTGGATGTGTGCCACATTACACAATGCCTTGGTACACAAAATGATGCTTATAGGGCAAGGGACGTATGTCCCGATATGGCCACAGTGGGCCCCATGCGATGGTCAAAAGGCTATATGTTGCGCATATAGCACTATATGCACAGCATATAGGCTATGTGCTGCGCACATAGCCTTTTAATTTTTCAAATCCAGGCCAAAAATTACAATTTTGCCACACCCTAATTCAGCTCTATAAATATAGAGCTAGGGGTTCAGCATAAGGGGTTTGAAATTTGCTCTTGAAGAAACCTAAAACTCTGCCAAAATTCCTACAAAATTAATTAAACACTTAATTAATTATTTGCTTAGGATTTAAAGATTAATTGGCTCTAGTTAGGCTCCTTAAGCACGATTGGAGTGAAGATCAAGGAGGAAGACCTACTGCTACGAGGTAATTTCTTCCCTTTCTTCCATTTTCTTTGCATTTTTTGGCAAAACTCTTATATTTTACGGGGTATATGTTGTGCATATACACCTATTTACACCACATGTAGCTTATGTGTGGCACACATAGGCCTATATACTGTGCATATAGTCCTCAGATTTTAAAGAAAATGTTGTTTTTCTCCCATTTTTTGTTGGTTTTTCCCTCGATTTGGTTACTCCAGTGGCATTCAAGGCCTCCCCATGCCTTGGGTGTCCTGTATCTGCTATAAACATGTTGGATCTAAAATAATTTTCATTTTAAAATTATTTTTCTTGAGTTGGATGCAAATCCATGAAGCAAAAATGCATTTCGGGCTCCGATCTGCCTATATCGGGATCGGATCTAGGGTTTTTGTTTAAAAATCTTTGATTTTTCTTTGATTTTCAAAACTATGTGAGCCACATATCCATCTATGTGCGCCATACATAGCCTATGTGTGGTGCATATAGATCTATGTGCTATGCACATAGATCTCGATTTTCACTGAAAACACCATTTTTTATCCGATCCGCTTCGGATTTGATTTTTCCAGTGACTCCAGTAGCTTGTTCATGCACTTGGAGTTTTGGATCTGTCAAATATTACTCAGATCTAATTTATTTTAGCCTTAAAATTAATTATTTCATTTAATTGCCTAATTAAATTTTTGATCTGCAAATCGGAGGCCCATTCAAGCTCAAAATGAGGTACTGTCTTCATTAAAGTTACGTGTTTTTATCTTTAGATTGTTTTTGTATCAGATCCACATGCTATGTATGCCATATGTCCACCTATGTTTGCCACACACAGCCTATGTATGGTGCACATCGGTATATACACGGCGCATATACTTCATATTTTTCCAGAAAAATCATATTTCAAACTGTATTTTTGAAGTATTTTAATTTTTCCAATGATATTTGATGCTTTACAGTGGCTCAAGTATTCCAGATTTATCATAAAATAATTACATTTAATTAATTTTGGCCTAAAAATTAATTTTTAGTATAAAAAGCCATTTTTACTTGTATAAATACGATTTTTGAAAGGATTGGAATTAAATCGGTTGAATGGCTATCTCCAATAATTTTTATGTGATGTTAGCCCTCCCATTTCATTTTCCATTATCAAATAAAAATATTTTTGCCTACAATTATTTTTATAAAAATTAATTTTCACGATCCGGCTCATGTTAATTCATACGATTATTGCCAAATAATTACTAGATTTTGACTTTTGGTTTGTGCTTTTAAATAGTATTGGACTAGTCAAATAAATCCTAAAATTATTTGCTACTAATGAATTTATTTATGTTTATTTTGTATATTATCGATCATGCATTTCGGCTTGTGTCTCCCGAGGTGGAATAGTGCTTGAGGAGGAGGGCACGTTACTTAACGTCCCAAAATATGTATGCGAGGACATTTTTGTAATAGGATAGATTTATTATGGCTGTGTAATAATTTATCCCCTATCTCTCGTGTATCCCCTAATTTCCTCGATCCTTTTCACCAACCTTTATTATTTTTATTCGTGGATGGTTTATATTTGCTAAAATATATGTCATCATGTCATATGCCATGTCATATGACACATCACATACGTATATGTCATGCCATGCCATAACATATCGTATTTCATATGCTTATACATATAAATACGATGATACAATCTAATACACCAATATGCAATACTATATGCCATGTATATATATGCCATTTCACATGTCATTATGCCTTGCCATGTCACATGCCATATACCATGTCACGCCGTATGCCATACCATACACACATTGTTATGTCGTGTCATACATATGCCATACCATTACACGCATATATTGTCTTCACATATCATGCATATGATATGCTATTCATCTTACATATCATGCATATGATATGCCATTCACTTCACATATCATGCATATGGTATGTCATTCCCTATGCTATGTCATACATATGCCATGCCATTTCAACATACACACTATGTCATGTCATGCTTATGACATGCCATACATCATCTCACATGTCATGCATACGATATGTCATTCGCCTTACATGCCATGCATATGTCATGTTATATGTCATGCATATGATATATCATTCATTTCACATGCCATGCATATGGTATGCCATCCATGCATATGTCATGTTATATGTCATCTCACATTTCATGCATATGATATGTCATTCATTTCATATGCCATGCATATGGTATGCCATCCATGCTACATGTCATGTCTTGAATTATCTCACATATCATGCATATGATATGCCATTTATTTCACATGCCATGCATATGCCATGTTATCCATCTTGCATGTCATTCATATGCTATGCCACTCACTTCATATGCCACACATGCACTATACATCTTACGAACGTCGATACGATCCAAACATGCTAACGTATTACACTATATGTACTATTTACCATGTTATATGCTTATATACATGATATCTTGCCATATCATGCATATGCTATGTCATTCATGCTCACATGTCATGCATATGCCATGCTATTTTATCGCTACTTTGCATGTCATACATATGTCATGCCATCCAAATGCCATATAGCATTATATGTCATCCTACATGTAACCTTGCAACTCTAAATCACATGTCACGTTGTGTGCTTACATTTACCCTCATATGCTTGCCTGCTTAGGATAATTAATCCCAACTATAAATGTAAAATCAATCTTTGAAACTCATAGAATAGATCTCCATCACCCGAACCCAATCTCTGAAGGGTTTAACTAGCACTCATGCTATGGGTCGGTTTGACCAATCGGGAACCATCCGGTGGCAACTCCCTTGCAACTCTTTTGAGTCTGTATCATTCCTTGAGGGAACCCCTCAGGAAGACTGTGCTTTTGTTTCAAGTATGGTCCTCGGTCCATGAGCATTGCAAGCCTCGCTCTGGGCTCCGGTAGAAATTGGGCACTCACAATTACTAAGAAGGTGATCAAAGGTAGAGCAATTATCAAATTCCTAGCATCCAGGCTGGTGGATGATGTTGAGACCTTTGAACTGTACTTCTTAAATGAGCACTTGAGGGTATTAGTCATCCAAAAATGGTATTTATACTTTGATGGTACAATCAACAAAAGAGGTGAAAGTGTAGGAGTTATGTTGGTCACTCCTAAAGGTAAGCTAATCATGCTTTCCCAGTGGCTAAGCTTTCCAATCACTGCTAATATGGCCAAGTATGAAGCTCAACCACTTCAAAAGTGTTGAGGTACTTGGTGATTTGATGCTCGTTATTTGCCAATCCACAGCCAAGTAAGATGTCAAAAAGGAGAGGCTCAAGCCTTATACTAAATATAAAAAGCTCATGGTTTGCAAATTTAGCTTATTCATACTCTACAAGATGAGAATCAAATGACCAATGCTTTAGCCATGCTGGCTTCAGTCTATAAACGATTAAAGTGTTAGCTATAACTTATGATCATTGAGTAGTCAAGAATCCCTTGCTATGAGGGTGATGGGTTATGGCGCTTAGATTAGCAAGATGAGACTCCATGGTATGCTTATATCATGAACATTTTGAGAACCAGTGCTTACTTAGAAGAAGCTAATAAGACATATAAGCTAGCTTTATGGAGGCTAACAACTAATTTTACCTAGCATCAAGGTGTTCCTTATAGAAGAATGGTTGATAATGTGCAACTTTACTGCATATTAAGGAAGGAGATTAAATTAGTTATGTAGACAGTGCATATTGGTGCTTACAAATCCCACATGAATGAATTTGCATTGTATAGAAAGATCTTATGCCAAGGTTCTTTCCTGCTTTCCATGGAGACAAACTACATATAATTTGTATGATAGTATCATGAATGTCAAATTCATGGGGATCTAAGTCATATCTTACTAATCGAATTGCAAAATTTGACAATGCTATAGCCTTTCTCAACTTGGAGAATTGACATCATGGCTAAGATTCATTTTAATGCTTCTAATAGGTATTGGTATATATTGGTGGTTGTTGACTACTTCTCTAATTTGGTGGAGGCAAAATCCTATAGTAAGCTGGGGGCAAAATAGATTGTCAAGCTTATAGAAAAAAATATCATATGCTAATATTGGATTTCGTATCACTTGGTGTTAGATAATAGAGTGTACTTCCAGGGCCAACTATTTGACCTGCTTGAAAGATATAGGATCAACCATCACCGATCTTTTCTATATCACCTAAAGATAATAGGACAGTTGAAGTGGTAAATAAGATGATTAAAAAGATTATGGTTAAGACAGTGCAAACTTACTAAGATTAGCATGAGTAGTTTCCATTTACTCTATCGGGTTACAGAACCACTACAAGGAGTTATATGGGTGCTACTCTTGATTCTTTGGTTTATAGAACATAAGTTATTTTATCAGTTGAATTGGAGATAAAGTCACTTTGGGTCATTTTGGAAGCTTAGTTGCTGGAGGTTGAGTGGAAGAACGCTAGATATGAGTAGCTTATTGCTATTAATGAGAAGCAACTAAAGGCATTATTCCCTCTATAGCTTTACAAAAAGTGCATGGCAAATGTGTTCAATAAGAAGATTAAACCTATTGCTATTTAAGAAGGTGATCTTTTTTTGAAGTAAGTCAGAATGGCTATACAAGATCCATGTGGGAAATTTAAACCTAACTAGGAGGGCTTATTATTGGTTAAGAATATCTTATCTAAAGGCATTATCTGTATTTTAAATTTGGACGGTTATGAGTTTTCAGAACCTATCAACCTTGATTTACTAAAGAGGTACTTTATCTAGAGAAAAGGGTAAAATAAAAGCAAACATAAAAGCAAAAATAAAGCAATAGTCGGGTGAGTTGAAAGCCTGTAAAGGTGGCTCATACAAAAGTTAAGACATAAAGAAAAAATAATTGCTCGATGAGCTGAAAATCTGCTTCAATAGCTCATGCAAAAGTTAAAGCTCTGAGAGCAAAAGGAACGCATTAAAAGATCTTATCAAAAAATCTTGTAAGGGACTAGTTAGCAATAAGAGCTAAGTTTGATGCATATTAGAACTTATATGTCCATCTTAATATCTTTCATGTAAATATTTTAATCTCATTAATGTAAATGGAATACATGCTTATACATTTAGCCATAAGTCATACATATTTCAAACATAAAGCATGTCTTTCTTTATTGCATGCAATTTTGGTTGCCTAACATCTTTATAGTACAGAAACCTAAGTGTGATGTAGCACCCATAACTTATACACATCATCTATGATAAATCAAGCTCCAAGAATCTTTACTGGAAAAGTCTGGCAGTGGGGCCAAGTCCTCTTTTTGTTTTTTATGAAGCATAATAATAATTGTCCTCCCTCAAATTTTGGTAGTGAATGATGGATAATCTATCTGTGATTATACTAATGATAAATTTTGGTAGGACTATAATGGGAGCAAGCTCTAAATCTAAGAAACAGGATACAATCAATGTATGTCCTCATAATCATATATTATATTTTGCCACCAAGGATAAATCCATCTGATCTCTCTCTCAAAGATGATCCTCATCCACTCAATCCAACCATCAAAATTTATCATCCTTGCCTCACTAATGGTGTAGCCTTGCCTTACAGGGCTACGTGTATTGTATCTCTATGGATCACCCACTAATAGTACCAAGAACCCCAGTTTCTCCTAGAGCCATATTTATAAAAAAAATGAAAACCTTGCAAAAGGCTAAGTCTACTTAAGTAAAAATTAAAGTTACTCATTAAGTTAAAAATTGAAGGAGGCAATTCATGAAAAAATTAAGCTCTAAAAAAATGAGAATAACCCGATGAGCTAAAAACCTTATAAGAGGTAACTTATGCAAAAATTAAGGTAAAAATGCAACTTTTCTAAGTTCAAAACCTACAACAGTAACTTAAAATTCTTACTTGCAATAGTATTAGACTACCATGGAAGTGCTCATACTATCAAAAAAGAGGTTCAACATTGCTCCATCTAGTCAACTATCAAACCAATCATCAAATCCTCATAGCAGGATGGGTCAACAAATAAGAACTAGGCAAGTAATCTAAAAGCAATCACTCTCAGCCATGAGGGTATAGTCACAAGTTTATGGCCATATAACTAGAAAACAACAGTCGATTATATAGATCCCTCTATAGTTAATAGTGAGCCTACTATGGTAGGGCTAATGTCAAAAGTTCTAATCAAAGTGAGCCTACTATGGGATCACCTTACCAACAAGCACTAACATTATAAGCATTATTGTCATCTTGCATATACCTCTGAGGATAGTGACAAACTTCTCATACATTAGGAACAACTCCATATATCCAAATCAAAAGATATATGTAACTAGATCCTCAAACTCTAATGCAACATGCAAGAAATCATGGTTGATGGTGACTTGCTAAAGTATCTTTAGGTGGTGTAGTCCAAATTTACCTAGTTAGCCCCATTCAACATTGCCCCATTGACGAGCAAAGATAGAGAGAAAGTGAATAATGATAGTTGAGTCATGATCTATTCCTACATGGAAGAACAAGTATGATATGTTTTGGTAAAGGAGCAAACATGGTATTCTCATATAAGGTTGAAAACCAGTAAGCATGCCATATAGGGATGTTACTATCAAATTTGAGAAATGTAGAAGGCCAAAGCCTTTGAGTAATGTATCATCCAAAATTGTACACCATAACCATCATTTACTAAGCCAAAAGCCATGCAAGGCTACAGGGTTCTACTCATCCTTCTAGTACAAAAGGTGTAAATGCTACATGATGCTATGAAGGCATGTGTCACATCACTACTCATTATCATTATCAATTTTATCCTCCTTTAACTTAGGATTAGGAGACTCAACCCCTAATGTTATAGTGCATTAGAAGCTCAGTCAATTGAGCAATGTCGATCATCAATTGTTGGGTCATCTTGGCATGAAGCTCATGCAACTCTCTCACATTGCAATAGCAACCTCCATTGTATAGTCATATAAGCATATAAGATAAAATACATGCATAAGCATTATATATAATAAACATTATAGGTACTTATATGTAACTCCATCATCTTTATATTATGATGCTAGTGTAGCCCAGTCAGTAGTTAAGAAACATTTGCCATAGCATACTAAGGCACTTGTATAAGTCATCAATAGTAACAATGAAGATTAAAAGAATCAGAAGCATGCCAATGCACAAAGAGCTACTTACATGGGTAGTATTCAGCGGTACGAATGCAACTTTCTCCCTTTTTAGCATATAGAATGTCACGTCATAAGGACAACCATCTTTGTCATACAATTGAGAGATTATGTGGCTATAAAAGTTATCCCTTAATGAATTTATGAGCGTATTCAAATCATGGAGGTACCTCATAACTAATAGCCTTAACCGCCTCTGATGCTACCCTAGATGTAGTTGTGAGCGTCGGTTTCTGTCGGGGCCCAGAGCGAGGCTTGCGAAAGTCATGGACCAGGGACCGCACTTGGAGTGAAAGTACAGTCTTCCTAAGGGGTTCCCTTAGGGAATGATATGGACTCGAAAGAGTCGCAAGGGAGTCACCACCGGATGGTTTCGGATTGGTCCAATCGACCCATAGCATTAGTGCTAGTTAAACCCTTTAGAGATTGGGTTTGGGTGGTGGAGATCTATTCTATGAGTTTCCAAAATCAATTTTACCATTATAGTTGGGATTAATTGTCCTAAGCAGGCAAGCGTAAATGTAAGCACACAGCGCGTCATGTGAATTGGCGTTGCAAAGTTGCACGTAGAATGACATATAAGGCTATATGGCATTTAGATGGCATGTCATATGCATGTCATGTGATATAGTGATAAAAGTAACATGGCATATGCATATCATGTGAGCATGTATCACATATCATATGCATGATATGGCAATCCTAATATGTAAGTACATACTATGGTAAATAGTGTATGGCATTATGCGTTTAACGTTTTTGATTCATTTGAGCGTTAGGCGTATAGCGTATGCGATGTGTATGCATAAATGACATATCATATGCATGATATGTAATGATGGATGTCATGGCATATGCATGTCATGGCATAATGAGTAGCATACCATATGCATGGTGTATGTGTGGCATATCATATGCATGATATGTATGATGGTGTAATACATGTCAGGTGTGCAACATACCAAATGCATGGCATGTGAAGTGATGCATGACATGACATATGCATGACATGTGTAGTAGAATGTGCTTGTGTATTGTGGCATGACATGTAAAATGTTAAATTATAACATGGCATTGTATGGCATACCATATGCATGGCATGTGAAATGGACGAATTACTATATGTATAG
>CANYBF010136733.1:0-21313 GCA_948192965.1 Dalechampia spathulata | reverse complement strand
GAACTTTCTTTAAAATTAAACAAAGTGAACATAATAAGATAGAATACGAATAAATTGAAAACCCCGAACCCAAACTCTGAAGAAATTCAGGCCGCTTTCCAACACGGGAAGGCCCGGGTTTTATTTCCTAGTTTTCTTTTAGTTATTCAATTGAATTGACGAAACAAACTAGGTGGCGACTCCACATTATAAACACATTGTTTTCCAAAATTAAAATGGGATACGCCATTGAGAGCAAGCACCATGGCATCTCACGCCGAACAGCGTGCTGGGCTCCCGCGTCCGGGATGCCCTACTCTTACAGGTACGACCGTACCACATTTCCCTCATATTTTCCAATGGCTAGTTTTGAATTCATACGGGCGTACAAGTGATGGTACGGCTGTACGCGTAGTAAAAATTAGGTTTTTAAGTATGCAAAATGGCTAGTTTTAAGATAGATCTTTCATATACTTTGAGCTAACGAAAATTCATTTGTAGAGCATTGATTTCTGAGCTAGTATCTTCATCTATCAGTAAGATTTAAGCTTGTATTTATATTTTCCCTTTGTATTGTATTTGGGATTAGTGTGTGAATAATCCATTGGGGATTATTATTTGTTTGAGTGATTGTAAGGATTGATTGTTGTGAAGGTTTGAGTGTAAGCCTTGAAAATACTAGGGATTGGATTCATTTGTGAATCCATTTGTTGTAACTGATTGAGATTATAGTTGAACCCTAAGTACGAGACTTAGGAGAAAGTGGACGTAGGCAAAGAGTTAGCCGAACCACTATAATCGCACGTGTTGCCATCTTCCGCAGGATTTCAAGATATATCTCATATTTCTTAACAATACTCTAAGATAATTAAAAAGTAAATCTTCATAACATATCCTTGTAAATCTTCTATAAAAGTATACGTAACTATTTTGAATCCTTATAATGCCATGTGAAAGAAATCACATAAATATATCAATAAATTTGCAAATGATACTTAGGATAATGTTAGTATAAAATATCATACATAAATAATTTTCCATGATAATAGAAGATAAATATCCTATAAAATAAAAATCTTAAAATCAACAAATATTAACAAAATATTTTGAAGAGATTTTCATAAATAACAAAAGGATATAGGATAATCAATTAGTTTAAAAATCTTTTATCCAAAATAAATTTATTTTTAAAATTGTATCAATTTTATTTAATCATCAAATTTGAAATATTAAAGTCAACAATACCTCCTTTAATTAACAGCAATTTGATTTTACATTTAAATTTCTATCATTAAAAATTATGTAATTACTAATTTACCCTTTCATATTTTAAAAAGTTTCATCTTTTCTTCTTCCTCTTCTTCTTCTTTATCTATCTTTGCTCCTTGATCAAATAAAAGTTGTTTGATCCTCAATGAAAAATATGTTTCAACCTCGGGCACCCGTTTGTTTATTTCTTTCCTTTTTGCCTCATGCTCATCCTTTTTTTTATTCTTCTTTTCATTCTTTTTAATTTTCTTCTCCCTGTTTTTCTTCTTTTTTAAATGATTTTGATTATTATTCTTTTTTAATTCTTCATGCTTTCATTTTTTTTATTATATGAATTTTTGATATTTTATATTTTTATTGGTCATTTATTATGGATATATTGATTTTATTTTTCATACTAAATGTGTACATAAATATATACATATATATTTATTTACTAGTATATACTAGTAAATAAATATACATCATATAATATTTTATATAACAAAAATATATTTATATATGGTATAAACATGTTTACTACTATATATCATGATATATATTAATAAATAACATTTTTATATGCATATATTTATCAATATATATAATATATATTTATTTACTAATATATATCATATACTGGCATAATATAGTATATATTTATTTTCAAATATTTACCACAAAATAAAACCAAACAAACATAACATATATACTAAAGAATATCAAAAAAAAGAAATAAATTAAATTAAATTACGTATAATAAGGAGGAGAAGAAGAAGAAGAAACAAAAGAAGAAAATAAAAGAAGTTCACATGACATGAAAGAACCAAAAAAGAAAGGAGAACAAAATAAAAGAAGTTCATATAACATAAAACAATAAAAAAAAAAGGAAGATACATTTAAAAATATTAAAATTTATTTAACCAAATTTGATAATTTTCAAAACAAAACTTAACTATAACAAAAATTAATTTCATCATATCTAAAAATGATATATGATTAATTCTCCCTTTACATAATTATCTTAGTTTATACTTTACATTTTCAAAAATATGTATTATGTTATTTTTTTAATTTTAGATTTTTTTATTAATTATACCAATTTTCTTATTTTTCACAAGATAACTGAGATAGAACAATTTTTTCATGAGTACAACATTACATATATCTATTTTCTAGTCAATAATAATTTATCTTCATTTTCTTATCATAGGTATAACACATTATATATATTTACCAATTTCATATCACTTTTTATAATAATAATAATAATAATAATAACAATAATTAATAATAATAATAATAATAATAATAATTTTTCATATAAATTACATTTATATTTTTATTTAATATCATTTGTTATCTTTCTTGTTGACCATCAGATTTTAATGATTGTCAAAAATTGATATTAATTGATTAAGTCTTGTTTAGTTAATTTAAGTATACTTCTATTTTTGTTAATTTAGTTTTATTAATATTTATATCTTGGAGATAATATTTTCTATCTTTTAATTTATTATGATCATGTTGATTTTGATATTTCACATGAATGTTGTTTTAAAATGGATAATTGTTATATACTTGATAAATATCTTTTTAATTTAAATCTTATTTGGATATATCATAACTATTTGATTTTGTAAATTGGTAATTATTTGGCCTGTTATTTTCAGTAATTATCTTTAGAACTCTTATGGTAATTATTTTCAAATCATAGAAGGATGATTGTCTTGTTTTCTAAAATGGATATGTTTCTAATTTTATTTTGTTTTCAAATGATTTCATTGTAGATTAAATATAATTGATTTTTCAAGAATTAAATATATTAGATCATCTATGTGGAAGGAAGCATTTCTCATTGACAATGAAAATTAGAATTCATCAACTACATTCATGGAAGAATCTAACGAATTCATGGAAGATCTTAAGAGGATTATTTTTGAAAGATTAATAAGGTATTCTTATAATTTTATTAAGAAAATTTTGAGAACATTTACTTTATAGAGCTCAAATCAATATCTTTCAAAATATAATATTTCCTCTTTTGACAAAGTGATTTTCATATATCATTTCCATATTTTAAAAATGATGAGTTTTTTAAAATTATTTTTGATAATAAATATATTTATCACGTAAATTAGATTATTGATTTAACGTAACATAAAACTATTTTCAAATTAATTTTGATTAACTTACATATTTATACTTTATGTATTTTTGGAATATAACTATCATAGTTCAAGTATAAATATATGATTTTTGAAGTTAGAAAATACACAAGAATATATAAGAGATTTTAAATAAAATATTCACTCTATATACATTTAAAAGTGTTTTTCAAAAGAGCTTCATTCAAATATCTATTCTTAATCTTTTTAATAGATTTTGTAAAGGTTGTGAGGAATTTTATTCTTTAACCATTTTGGTCATTGTGAGAGATTTTCAAGTAAGCCTATTTGTGAAAACTTGAAAATGTTACAAGTGAGCTTATGAAAACTTGAGATTGCTAAGTTAGCTTGCTAAAAACTTAAAAAGGTTGCCAATTTAATCTGCTTAAACTTGAAGATGTCGTAAGTTAGCTTACTGAAAATTTTTATTTGTAAAGGTTCCAAGGTAGCCTAGAAAACTTATTGTAGTATTTTGTTTTAGTGGAGCCTAAAATATTAGTTTTGAGAGAGTGGATGTAGACATTTATGCCAAACTAGTATACATTGTATGTCCACTACTTACTTCTCTTCTCCTTCTACTTTTAGCATGCTTTTTTCAACTATTCTACTTTAAAAGGCTTTTACAAAAAGGATTTTAGTTAAATCAATATACTATTTTCCAAAGGGAAGTTTTCCAAAATCAATTAATTTATTTTTGTAACTTTGATTTATTTTGAATTGATTTTGCTTTGACAAAATAGTTTTTTAAAGTTTGAATTAGTTAATTTGTTTCAAAAATAGTTTATTATTTTTGAAAATAATCTACTATTTAATTTTAATTTTTTAAATTTATCAATTCACCCTCTTCATGATCATTGCTTTTAGGATTAACATTTCTTTTATAATAATAATAATAATAATAATATATACAAATATATTTATATTCTGCATAAAATTCTGTCTCATATTATTCTACTTAGATCAGGTAGCTTTACCTATGTCAATGACTTGGAGATTTACATAATGTGGCATATTGTTAATCAAAAACCTTTAAATCTATGTCACTTGATTATGTCGTGCATGAACAATGTGATAAAAATGAAAGGTTTGTTGAATGAAATATTTCCAACAGTCTTATTCAGGCATTTTAAGTTAAAACTAGATGGTGAAACCTTTAGCAATCTCTCAAAGAGGATATGCTAAACATGCAATTTGTTAGAAAAATAAGGAAGCAAGAAGAGGAAAAATAATATGTTAATATTGACATAAAGAAGGTTGGTTAGAAAGCATAATTGATTTTACAAAGCAGAATGCGGTTAGCTAACAAATATGAACATTTGATTGAAATTCTAATTTTCTTGAAGAAGTCGCCAGAGCCCTACTAAGTGCTTTTAAAATATGGTTACCTCTTGACCATTTTACTAAGCTTGTTTTGAATTGGTGATGAGTACTATTGTCTCAAAACTTAAACAGGTTATTGTTGCTAATGTTGCAACTGCTCAAGCTATCAATAATGCAGTTAGAGTTAAGAGGATTATGAGTCTTGCTAGACAATGTGTATAATGAACTAGAACAAATGGAAGCTAAAGCAAAACCAATAGATGATGGGGAACTGGGGAACTAATCATTCAAGAACCGTAAGAAGATAACGAGGATCTTGAAGCTGAAAAAGATGACTCAGTAACAAAGACCTTATCAAAGCTAAAAGATAAACATCAAGCTAGGAACAAACCAAAGATGAAGAAGCTGAAGCAACTAAATCAGACTTAACTGATGATATACAACTTACCCTCAAACCTAGCTAACATATGTGAAGAAGGATGACAAGGTCTAATTGCATCATGAAATCCAAGTCCATACCACTTGGAGCGCTTGGAAGTTCATCTGATCCGTACTCTTTACATTAGCTTACTATTTTATTACTTTTATTCCTTATTTCTCTAGAACTGCTATCATTTACTTTTTAGTACTATGAATTTATTCCTTCTTTTCTATTTTATGATGGCCAAAAGGAAAAGAAGAATGATGGAGTATATAGCTCTATAGTATGAGGGAGAAGTATATGCATTATGTTGCATGCAATTTTGGTTTATTTTGCATGCATGCCTGTTTTGGATGCTCATTTTGAACTGTTATGGATTCTATATTATCTTACAATATAGTGCCTCATATGTTGGATATACATTTGTTTGGATATGGTAATATTTCAAGGGGAGCATCTACACATACATCATGATAGGGGGAGCACTTCTTTTTACACATAACTTTTTTAAACAACATTTCAAAAAGGATTTTAAAAAGGGAAATTTCTTTTCTAAAATCTCACTTTAATGTTTTTCAAACTTACGTTTTGAAACTCAATTTTTAACATTTTTAAACATTAGTTTGTATCAAGTTTTATCATCATCACACAAGGGAAGAAAGTTGACTTTTCAATTTTGATGAATATCAAAATTGATATTAATTGAATTTAAGTTTGTGTTTAATTAATTCTAATAGATTTTTACTTATTTGATTTTATTTTTCTGTTTTGGATTAAATATTTTCTATCAATGGATATGTTACATAAATCATATCATTATTGATCCACATGATTTATTATTGTTGGTATTCTTTTGATAATTATTTTGATTAATTCCTATTATTTATTCATTTAATAATTATTTTAATTTACTTATTTCACATGATTAATGGATTTTGAATGGATAATGATTTCTTTTATTTGGTAAATATCTTAAGTGATTTGTTTGACTTGGTAATTATCTAATGAATTTACTATTTCAAATATTTGGAAAGATAAAGATAATTATCTATTCCTTTTATTATAATATTTTCTAATTTTATTTCTAAAGGATTTTCACAGATTTAATACTTCAAAAATCAAATTGGAAGCATATTGGACTTTACGTGGAAATCAAAATTCAACAGCTACAATTCTAAAGATTTCCAACAGATTGATGGAAGGAGATTATGAGGAATATTTTTTGAGAGTTTTTATTTAAGGTTCTTTTTAAGAATTTTGTTAAGAAAATTTTGAGAATATTTACCTTATGAAGCTCAAATTAAGATAAAATATTTTCTCTTTTGATAAAATAATTTTCAAATATACTTCTATATTTTAAATGTTACACCCATAAATAGGGGGTTAGTAGGATGAGAGTATAAGTTATAACCAAAGAACTAATGACATAATATGTAATTTGAGGAAAAATGAACTTAAGCTTATATTAAGTTATACAAGCATAATCAGGTCAAATGTGGAGACTAAATAGAATGAATTTGGGTTAAGGAGTATGATAGGATAGAATATACAAATTAAAATTATTAAAGTTAAATGTGCTTAAAAGTGGAGGATGGGTGACCTTCTTGGGAAATACGTAATTTTCAATCGCATAAGCTGTTTTAGATGATTTAAGTTATGGAATCTTATTCGGAGTAAATCGAGGATTCTATTAAGCTATTTGAAGGTGTTCAAGATTGAAATATAGCTAAAGATAATGAAAATGACATAAATGGTGTTAATGGAATTATTTAAGAGTAAAGTTGGAAATATGGAGAACTTGTAAGGGTAATCTTGAAAATTCTAATTTTAAGGATTAAATTACTAATAATTAAAGTTGAGGGATTGATTTAAGATGTTTTAAAGTTTATGGAGGGATTTGTTTGGTAAAATTGAAAGTTAGAGGGCTAAAGTGTGATTTTTCATAAATTTAAGGACTAAAGTGGTATTTTTTCCAAATTAAAAACTTATATTTATTATATTTATTAAATTAAGTGAGAAATAAGAGGAAAAAGGAGAGAAAAGTCAAAATTTTGGAGAGGAAAAGAAGAAGAAGCAGAAAATCATCTTAAGGTAATTTCTTAACCATTTTTCATGAAATTTATTAAAGATTTTCATAGAAAAAGTAGTAATTTTCAATTCTCTATCATTTGGTATAAGTTTTACCTTAGGAAAGTTAAAGAATAAGTTGGTGGAAGTAAGTGAGAGATTAGGAATTTTTGATAATTTCTTGATTAATGCAGATTTAAATTGATTTTAGGGTAGAATAAGGTAGAATAACATGTATTTACTATGAATTATGCTTTGGTTTGAATTAAAATGATGTGAAATGACTTTAATCATGAATGAAGAATTAGGCCAAGCATGGGTTCTTTATGGAAATGTAATTTAGTTTGATTAAATGATGGATAATGGAAGGTTTGTTAAAAGTAATGATTATAATAAGAAAAATGAAAGAATGGAAGTGAAATGATGAAAATGTATGCTTGTATATTCGGTTAAAGAGGGGTATGCATGTAGGTGAAGGGTTTGATAAAGAATGAATGTGTTTAGTTGTGAATTAGAATGAAAAATGATGATTTGAAGTGTTAGAAGAGAATAGAATTCAAGAAAAACCAATGTTATTTAAGAAAGACATTTTTGGCTATTATAGGTTTTTATGGTATTTATCTTGTTTAAATATATATGATGATGAAAATGTGTTTTAATAATTGAGAATGTATGATATTTGATGAATAAAGTGTAAAATTTTAGGTGAATAGGGTATTGGAGGAGTAAATGGTTGTATATTGTGCTTAATTTGAGATTTGGTATTATATATATTGTGAATTATGTTGGAATATGAATTTGTAGGGAATTTGGTATTATATATATTGTGAATTATTATGATTTGGTTATATATATAGGGAAATGATGTTTTGGAGGAAGCGAATTATGTTTTATGCAGGTGGATTTGTAGATTTGGAAGATGTGATTTTGAGATATCCGAATTACAAGCATAATTTCGCCAAAATTTTATCAGAATTTTGTAATTTGGAAAAGTAGTTAAATAAGGTGGAAAAAGGGGTTTAAAGATGATTAATATAGTAACTTACTTTTGTATGATGAATGGAAGTGGGAAGTGGACTTTAGTTACTTTGTAATTTTTACAGTAGTTGAAAAAGTCAGGTTATGAAGCTTATTCTAACAGCTCTATCATATTCTGTTATTACAGCTGAAAGAGATAAAAGAATTGAAGAAGAGAAATAGAGGGAAGTGGAAAAGAAATCCCATTAGAGGTGCATGCACAATAAACATGTTATGTATTTACTTTAAAATGATTTTATTTAAAATGGTTGTTTAATTATCTATTTTCTATAATCAACTACAAATTGAGTATTTCTGTTGCATAAGGATTCTTTATTATAAAAAAATATGCTTTACTTGGCCATTGATTTGTGAATTTATGCCTTGTGATTTTATTATATTTGATGTATGATTTAATAAGAGTTTGAAAAAGGATTGTATTTCATAAATGGTTTTAGACAGATTATAATGAGACAGATAAATTACAGTGAGACAGACAGATGATGATGAGATATTCCTCATTGGGTTGGAGGTTGAGATATTTGGTCCCTCCCCAATGAGAGGTGTACATGCTATAGTATATGACCACCTAGGGATGGGATTGAGACCCGTCTCCCATCCGGGTTACAGTGATTCATTACTATAACTTATGTTCCAGATAGATGAGATTAGTTACTTTCGGGGTGGGATTGAGACCCGTCTCCTATTCGAGTTACAGGTTTCCTATAACTTGTGATAGAAGTAGAGGATGAGACAGATGATATTAATGATTTAATTATAATTGAGATTAAATGTTTGATTTACATTTTTATATAATATTTTATTTGATTTATACATTGTTGGACTTTATTTACATGATGACATTATTTTTATTATGATACATGATCACTTTATTTCTCAAAAATGTTGTTTTATCATTATATCTCTATTTGTTCAACAAGAAGGGGATTTGATCTTGCCTTTAATAATATTCATTTTATATTCTTACTTTATTTTTGTTTATTGTGCACCACTGAGATCATACTTAGCATTCATTTTATTGAACACAGATCAGAGAAGAGTTAGAGGCTAGGCCTAGTTGAGATTTGCACCTAGCAAGTCAGAGCTATCAAGAGGGATCTTTTAGGTATATATCATTTTATGTCTATTTATATTAAATACGATATAAGTATACTACTAAGATAATACCGAGAGACATCAAATTTTATTTATATATCTATTTAGTATTTTGGTTTTATATATATGTTATTTAAGTTGATGAAAAATTGTATGATCGGATTTTATCATGCCGTCACCTATAAAGTATTTTATCATGCAAAAAATTTATTGGATTTTATGAAACTTCTTTTCGAAAGCTTTTATTTTAATGATAGCAAAATTTTTAAATTTCCTCATTTTCACGATCAAAATAAGACCAAAATTTGTATACCGCTACATTTGATTAACAATTTTAATATTACTTTTAATACTTTTCACTTATAAAAGAGGTTGAAAATCAATTTTAAACATCCATTGTGACATGTTTAACGGATTCCAGTATCAAAGTGGAATCTGTTAAGCATATTATGAGAGCATGTCAAGCTTTATAAGAGGGGTAATGTCACGTCCGCACACACACCACTTAGACATATCATAGTGGCATTTTATAATTTGTACGTTAATAATTGATTAAGATGGTTATTATACTTGTGTTAAAGTGCATGATTAGTTAAGTGGATGAATTAATATGCTTGATAGATGATTGGTATGTTAAGAGTAGAAATTATGATTAAAAGCTTTAATTATGTTGCTATGAAGTGTTATTATTACTACTGTTAATTAAGCTAACTTTCACGTGAAAGTATGATATCCTATTCTATTTTATTTATGCTAGTTAGTGATCATGTGATATTTTATTATAATCAGAAGTATTAAATTTAGTCAGGGTTGTCGGTGAATTAATTAGTAAGGTATATGTCATTTTGTTAGAATATCAAGGATTTTAATAGTTTCATTTCATTTTATTTATTTTTATATATTAGGGAGATAAATTGATATTTAATTATTTTAAACAAATATTATTTTTATTAATGTAATTATTATTAATGATATTAATTATGTACGTAAATGATTTAATTAATTCATATATCTGATCTAAATCATTGATTACTATTATGTACTAATTAAGTAAGTTAATTAGTTAAGTAATTGATATATTTTATTAAATTTAATTATTTTATTATGTAAGTTGTGTAATTAATTAAGTGATTTATGATAGGTTACTTTTAAGGTTACCTTATGAGTTTAATAATAGATATATATATAAGTATATATTTACTAGTATTTAAATTGGTGATATGAATTTAATAGATATTTATATATATATATACATAGAGATGTGCACGTGTAACTACTGTATGTTGTATATATGTATAGTAATATAAGGTTTATTATGAATTAAATGTGTTGTTGTCTAATAGTAATAAATAGATAATAAATAGGATTTGGTTTGTAGGAAATGGACATCTCGTTTAGCAGACAAGTTGGAAAATGGGTGTCTAGGTTCGGGTGATTAGAAATTGGATTTTTGTGGGGTTGAGGGGAATGGTTTCAAGGAGAGGGAGGTGGTGAATTATCCCAGGTTCCTTTCTTTTATAGTTTTTCCCTCTTCTTCGGCAGCTGCATTGTGTTTACCTTTCATAGTTCCTCTTTCCTCCTATTTTTCTTTTATCATTTGAGAGTCCATGTTGTAGCTTCGAGGGGTTAATTGCATGCATGAGAGGGCTGCCTTGTGTCGTTAGGATCATATTTGCTCCTCCTTCATTCCACGTCGGGTTTCTTCATTATTCTTTCTTGTGTTGTGCCTTTCTTATGGAAACCGAAGGTGATATCTTCTTATTTGGAGTGTTTCGGTATTATGGGGAGCTTCTTTATCAGGTTCTTGATCGGTGGGCTTGGGATAACATGTGCATGCATGGAGCTTTAAGTTTAGTTGGTCGGACAGTAATCTTGCAAGTGGTTGTGTAGTTACCATTGGCGTTAAAGAAGGCAGCATTTCCGTTACATGCATCCTCTTTGTGTTTTATTCTTGCTGGATTTTGGTTGGACATAAATCTGGTTGTGGGGTACTGTTTGGGGTGTAACTATTCGGTCTACAGGTTTCCCATAAGGTAGGTTCTGTGATTGTTTTATTTTCTTTAAACTTAAGTTGCCTGTAAATGTTGAGTTCTCATTCTTCTTTCCCTTCTTATGTCTTGTGCATGTCGTATGATGTAGTGAATTGTGGTGGATGGTTGAGTTTATTATTTGTATGCCAGTCTTGTGAAGGTCATGGTCTGATCAGCATCTTCTCCTTCTTTAGTAGGTTATACGTTTAGTTGTGGAGAGATTTGAGTTGTTTGTAGAGTCTGGTCACTCCTTTCTTGTGCGGTTGCTTGTTGCTTATATTCTTGGAGAAATCTGGTATTATGTGAATTGACTTGGAGGTTGAGTTGGGATCATTGTGCGGCTGTGAATCGTGATTGCTGATAGGGAAAAGTGTCTTCCTTGCATGTATTTTTTTATGCTCATTGTTCTTGCCATATTAGTAGTATTGCCATTTGTTTTACTGGCTGCATATGTTACGAGCTCTTCTTCTTATTCTTCTCCTTGCTTCGTACCTATCTTTTCTTTGAGGGAATGGGGTAGTTGTTATGGCCAGGAGTTTTTGGAGTGATGTGCTACGGTTGTAGTTGTTAAGTGTTCCGGGTGTTAGTTAGGCAAGAGTTCAGTTTAGATAGAAAGAGAGGCATGGTGCGAGCTTTGGTTTGGGCAATTGATTGAAGTTTGGTTCGTGGTGTTAGGGAAAGGATAGGAGGAAGTTCTAGCAAGTGGTTCTCTTGCGTATGGCAGTGTTTCTTGTCCCCTTCCTTCTTTCCTTCTTCTAGAAGATAATGTTATTGCTGTAAATATTTGAGAATACATTGATTTTGGCTTATTCATGTTGCGGTGTAGGTAGTTCTTACAGCAGAGGAATATTTATGCTCATAATTCTTTTACTATATGATATATTGTCTATTTGGTCACTACTTTTATTTAATTATATATTTAAGTATACAGCTGATAATCATAAAGAAAAGCTATTTGATTGAATATTTAGATTATTAAATTCTTAGTATATCAATTTAAACTATGTTTTAATGAAGAAAAAGAATTTCAAAATTTAATCTTTTATAATTATTAATTTCTTATGATATTAACAATGGATATTCTTTATGGATATTTTATTTCAGTTATGTTTTAATTATAAAAGACAAGTTATATAACTTAATATTTTATAATATTAAATAATTTATTAATTAAGTTATCTAGATACTATGCGAAATTTATTATATGCTTGGTTTATATAATTAGAGATATTAATTAAGTTTATATAGAAAGGTAATTTGAATTTAGCCATTCAACTTATAAATTAAGTATTTGAGTTATATTAATTGGTTATTTAAGATATATTAGAAATACATAAATAATGGATATATAAATAATGGTATATTGACATTAATTTTATTAGGAGATAAAGTTTAGAAATATATCTAATATGATTATTTTATCAATTAAGTTATTTATTAAATCTATTATGATACCTTCTTAAATATATTAGTTATGTCATTTTCACTTAAGAATTTAGGGAAATGATTCTTGTGTGGTGTATATTTTATTTGATAATTATTTTCTTATTAGTTTTACCTGGAGTGATTGTATGATTGATGATTAATTGAATTCTTTGAATATATTACTAAATGTCTATATATATATATATAAAATTACAGGACCTACTGAGGAATTTATTCACGTGTCCCCGAGACGCGTAGACAAGGGGAAAGCCCCTGCAGGTCAGTGCTAAATACGCGACTTAAATAATTAAGTCGGTGATAAAATCACACACGCACTGCATGATAATTATTAAATTGTATACTCTGAGATACCTCATGATATTCATATAAATATTCCAAGGCATCATATCGCATAAATCATGTTCATTATTACATAAGGCATAACATTTCATAACATCATTTCATGGTGTCATAAGGGCGGCAGAAAAGTGAGAATGGCGTTATAAGGGTGGCAGAAAAATGATATTCTTGTGATATGATGAGATCGATCATGTGATGAGATTGATTATGTGATGAGATTATGTGATGAGGTAAATGATATGGAAGCTGAGTACAGTCGCTTCCCATACGCTGAGTTGAGGTGCGTATGTTGTGTATGTTATGTACGTTGTGTATTATGATTGAATATTGAGGGAATGCTGACTACAGTTGCATTCCAGAGTAATGTTACGATTGACCTTGGCCGGTTGTGATACGGCAATGAGACAGATTGATTGAAGGAGCGAGTGCAAAACATTGCATTCGCATAAATTCATTTCATAACTGCATACATTGATAATAATTGGAAATGGATATTGTGGGTATGGAAATGCTTGAAATATTTGGAATGCTATGAATGGAAATCAGAAATGAATCCAGGTACTACGAGATGATGAGATGAAAGTATATACGGGTAAATGTGCTTACCTCAGAAGTTGATCTGTACGCTATAATAATTGTATATCATTGACATGTGATTTTATACTTTTCTGTGGTAATGATCTTTATGCTATTATTGTTACATTCGCTATACGTTAAGATGCTTATTTGATGCATTCAATTATTAGCGCCACTGAGTTTTACTCAGCGTTTGTCATTTGATGAACGCAGGTCCAAGCACATCAGAAGCTAGACGGGGTTAGCGTTAGTTGTCAGCAGTGCAGTATACGACTTCGGCGATTCTTGCGAGGGTTGCCATTCGGGGACTTAGTTAGGTGGACTCCTGCAAGCATTGTATATATCACTTATGCTCTTTTCATGTTTGGCAGTAACATTAAGTTGCGTTGCTTTGACTACTACTACTTGCTGATGCCACTGGGCATAACTACAACTTTCTATGTATTGTAACTCGTGTGTGTAACAGACGATTCCGTGTGGTTTCATATCGTTCTAGTATTATTATCAGAGTTACACTGTGCAAAAAAAATTCGTTGGCATATTGATATATTTGTCGTGGTAAATGATTAGTAATTATTTTCCCTTGTGATGAAATCTTGGAACTCGATGGAGGAGTTTCAGGGTTTCGTTACGGGACATGTCTCCACTAAGAGGTGTGACAGGTAAGGTGTGACATTAAAAATATTAAGTTTTTAAAATTCATATTTGGTAATAAATCTATCTATCATGGAAAATTAGCTTACTGATTTAATGAAATAGGAAGCTATTTTCATATTAATTTTGGTTAACTTATATATTTATACCCTATGTAATTTTGGAATATAACTATCATATTTTCAAGTATAAATACATGAGTTTTAAAGTTGGAAAATAAAAGAAAACAACAGAGAATAAAAAAGATTAAATTGATATACATTTTTAAAGTATTTTCAAAAGAGCTTCATTTAAATATGTATTATCAATCTTTTCAATAGGTTTTATAAAGATTATGAGAAAGATTTTACACTCAATCTTTTTTATTATTATAAGAGGTTATGAAGTTAGCCTTTGTGAGAAAACTTGAAGAGATTACAAGTAAAGCTATGAAAACTTAGGGTTATAAGTAAGCCTACTAAAAACTTATTAAAGGTTGTCGAGTTAGTCTGTCAAGTTAGCTTGCTGAAAACTTGAAAAGGTTGCAAGTTAGCCTATTGAAAACTTTGATTGTAAAGGTTGCAAGTTAGCCTTGAAAACGTGTTGTTGTCTTAGTGGAGCCTCAAACATTAGTTTTGAGAGAGTGGATATAGACATTTAGGCCGAATCATCATATATCGTACATCCATTATTCTTTTCTCTTCTTCTCATTTATTAACCTATTATTTTTAATTATTTTATTTCTAAAAAGCTTTTTATAAAGGTTTTCACTTTAATCCATTCATTATTTTTCAATGTAGGCATTTAGGCCGAACCATCATATATCATATGTCAATTATTCTTTTCTCTTCTTCTCATTTATTAACCTGCTATTTTTAATTATTTTATTTCTAAAAAGCTTTTTATAAAGGTTTTTTACTTCAATCCATTCATTATTTTTCAAAGGGGAGTTTTCAAAAATTAATCAAGTTATTTTTGTAACTTTGATTTATTTTTGAATTATTTTTACTTTGATAAAACAACTTGCTAAAATTTATTTTAGTTTACTATTGATTTCAAAAATAGTTTGTTAGTTTTGAAAATAGTTTGCTAAAATTGTTTTAAATTTTTTATTTATCAATTCACCCCCTTCTTGACCACTGCTTTCATGACTAATATTTAGTATTAAAGCTTGTCTTTATTTTACAGGTTTAACAGCTTAGAAGAGATCAAATGGTAGTTGGTTTGAGTAGCAACATGGTTCTTACTCAAAATTTAGAAGGACATTCTACAACAAGACGTAATTTGTTCAATGGAACAAATTACTCAGATTGGAAGACAAGAATGAGAAACTTTATTCAATATGTTGATATTGAATGTTGGAAAAGCATCTTGTTCAGTATAATACTTCTTATCAAATTAAATGAAAAGCAATTATATCAATGATGATTAGAAGCTTATCTAAGCTAATTCTAAAGTTATAAATATTTTACATTATGCTCTTGAGGTAAATGAATTTAAGCATGTCTCACTTGTACTACAAGATAATAAATTTTGGGAGAAACTCAAAGTTACCTATGAAGGAATAAATCAAGTTAAAAAATTAAAGATTAACATTTTATTGCATGACTATGAAATATTCTCCATACAACCTTATGAAAATATTTCATAAATGAGCACTAAATTTACAGATATAATGAACAAGCTAAAAAAAACCCTGGAAAATGTGTTTTAGAAGAAGAACAAGTAAAAAAGATCCTTAGATCATTGCCTAAGAAATATGAATTAAAAGTTAATGTTTTATAAGAAGCAAAAGATTTAACTAAGTTCACCTATGATGAACATATTGGCTCATTACTTGCACATGAAAGTATCCTTGATAAAAAGAAGGAAAGCAATGAAGATATAAAAAAAATTCCATTACATTTAAAGCTTTATCAAGTGATGATGAAGATGATGTTGTCATGCTTGCACGAAGATTTAAAAAGATATTTTAAGAAAAGCGATAAGTTTTCGAAAGAAAAAGCAAAAAGAAGTTTTAGTTGAAAGATGAGCAACACTCAAAGAAGGAACAACAAGAAGTAATTTGTTATAAATGTAAAAATCCCAAACGTATCAAACCAAAATGTCCAAAATTAAGAAGAAACTCAAAGAAGAAAAAGGCTATGATGGCTACATGGAGTGACAGTGATAATTTGAGTTCAAAATTTGAATCCGAAGAAGAAGTAGCAAACATATACTTTAAGATGAAAAGCGATAGTGAAAGTGAATGTGAGGATAATAAACAAGAGGTAAATCATTCATCCCTATCTTATCATGAACTTGAAAAATATTTTGAAAAACTGTTTCCTAAATTTTTGAAATTAGGTAAAAAGTATTCAATTTTGAAAAAGAATTTTAAATCTATTCAAGATGAAAATTTTGTTTTGAGGATTAAAAAGAAAAATTGGAATCTAAAATTAGTAAGCTAGTTTTGGATAACATCATTTTGAAAAAGTATTTTAAAGAAGTTTTTAGATTAAGATTAGAAGTTCTTAAAGGACAACAAGTTTATCATGATTCACATATTTTAAATTTGAGAAAAAAATAATATTTTTCCAAAAAAAAACATATGCTTTTAATTTAAACATAAGATGTTTTCATTGTAATTATTATATGCATTATTCTTATGTTTATAGTTTTAAGAAAGGTGATTTGAAAGGTAAAAAGGTTAGGTTGTTACATCCACACACTTAGCATATTTCAATGCATTAATCATATATGCAATGACATAAATTAAGCATGCTTCTAAATGGGAATGAATGTTTAATAATGATAAAGTATTAAAAGTTGATGAAAGAAAAGTATTTTTAAAGTAAATGTTACATATGAAGTATTTAATATGCTTAAATGAGGCTATTGGAAAATGCCTCTCATGTTGCATAAGGTGTTACTTGCGATGAATGCTTGATGGATTTTAGTGAATATATTTTTATGTATATTTAGATAAAGGTATACATGCATGTTATGGCTTGGTATATTTATTGAATATTAATATGTACCTATAGTATGAATTAGTGATTTCTTAGAATGTTGCATGGATAATTTTGGATTATTGCCTAATTAAATACAATGGAATTATGGTTTAAATGCCTAATGTGTAAGTATATTATGTGTATGTATATGTATAAGTATGTATATGTATTAGTATGGAATGTTGAGGCTATGTGGCGGCTTTTGATTGATGGAGGGGGGATTAAAGAAAAGTCAAAGCAATAGGCTTAAATTTGTATTTTTCTTCCTTTCTTCTTTGAATGATACATGGAATGGGTTCCTACTTCCAAAACACTTTAGGTAGTAGAACCTTTCTTCTTCTTTCTCTTTTCTTAAGATTGGAACTCAAAATCCTCAAGGGTTGGTGATTCAAGGTAAGTAAAACATGAATTAAGTTAGTTGTTGCCCTCTTTTCATTTCTTATGCATGCTTCTCCTCTTTGATTGCTTTTCTTGTGGTTATTTTATAGACAACCATGGTTGGTTGTGTGATGATATGAGTTCTTGATTATATGATGTTATATGTGAATTTGATGGTGATTTGTTGGATATAAGCCAAATTGATTTGCTTTTAGTGGTGCAGGTTATGGTTTGATGTTATTTGGCTTATGGGTTGTGTTTTTATGTTATTTTGGTTATTTTCCTAGGTTAGAATGTGTATTTTTCATGGCTGTTGAAATGAAATTTTAATAGTATGGTGTCTTATGTATGATTTGGTGATTGAATGATATGCTTTAAAGGTGTTAAAGTGGTGTTTTGCATGGAGTTTCACTTAGAGCTCTTAATTGGCAGCACTCCCCTTTTATGCCTTTATAGGTATGTGTGCATGTGGCTGCCTAAATTATGATACAGAGTGCTTGTTTTAGATGTTAAGAGGTTGTATGTGTGTTTTATGATCAATTCATGATGGTTAGGAGTTTGAGGAGGCCGAATTTTCATGTAAAGGCAGTATGCATGCTTATTTTAGGGATGTTACTTGCATCTTGGCATATTACATGTTTTTATGCTTTTAAGCTACCTTAAATGACTTGGCATAAATTTGTAACATATTTAGTGATATTTTTTGTAATTAGGCTGTCAATGATGCATAAGGTTTGGGGTCATATTTAAAGGGGTTTGTGCAAATAAGTACTTGGAAGAAGCTTGCTTGTGAATTAGTGCATATGTATGTAACTTTAGGCATATTAAGAGTTATGTATGTCTTTTTGCAAAACTGCATCTTTTGGTTATATTTCCATTATAAGACATGACATTTATATATGTTTTATGATTTTAGGAGTTATTTATGATAGTGATAAAAATTGCACAAATTGGTATACAATTGTCATGCAAGTTAAGGGCAAAATTAAGAGGCTTGTGGCAATTGAATTTTGACTACCTTAATGTTTAAGTTTTTAAGAGTGTAATATATGGTTGGAAAGCTATTTAAGTCTAGTTTTCAATGGTATAAGGATCATTTGATTCTAAGGTCATTTTTTTGATCAAAAAAATTCATGTTATTCAGACTATTATATTAAGGCAGCATGTCGCATGAATAGAGATTGAATTTTAAGCTTGCAGATAATTACCTTTTAACTACATTAACGATAGAGTTTTTAAATGTGTAATATACCATTGGAAAGATCTTTGAGTCTAATTTTTAATGGCATAAGACTCATTCTATTTTGAGATGATTTACTTAACTAAAATATTCATGCAATGCAAACTATTTCTCATGAGCAGAATGTTTTTATAGTTGATATGATAACTTATTTTAAATGCTTGCATTGTGTTTCTTAATGATTGAGTTTTTGAATTTACTTTATTTTAGTATAAAGTATGATCTTAATTAAGTTGATTATCAAAAACATTTTGAGTGATTGATTAAAGCATATGCAGTTTTGAAATTCATAAGGCTGGAAAATTGTACCTCGAGTTGGACCTCAGGGTCCAAAATTCCAACAGCTTTTTTTTCACATAATACACATGCTGTATTTTCGTACCTTGAACTGGATCCCAAAATCTTATGGTTCAAAATTTCAGCAACTTTAATTGACTCACTATAGTATATATTTACAATGTTATAGGTGGTTCGAAAGAAGATTTACATTTGCCACTAAGGGGTTTGGATAAAAGAAATTCGATTACAAGTTTGTGCTAGTGTTCCACGATCAATAATTGATCCCTTGAAGGAACATTTTATGAATGCATGATATATGATTGAATTTATAGTCATATTATGACATAAAGCATGCATGCGCATCATGACATGTACATTCGCTCATTCGTACATAATCATTGCCACACCTCCCGATCGAGACATGTCCCGTAATGAAACCCTAAAACTCCTCACTCGAGCCCCAGAATCTCATTACAAGGGAAAATCCACAAGACAACAATCATCCACTCAAAGCATACAAAATATAAGTATAGGAATCTCTAAAAATATCATGCATAGAGATACTAAAGAAAGAAGAGGTAATATTGAGTTAATCATTACAAGCCGTGGTAAACATTTATATATATATCTACAGTTATCCCAGTAGTACCAAAAAAATAATCACTGACATAGCATAAAAATGGAGTAACTACCAAAAATGAGAAGAAGCATAGACAGCATACATAATACCCGAAGGAGTCCGCCTAAGGTGTCCTGGGCTACACTCACGATGTCTACAAAAGTCGTGAGCCACACTGCCAATAAACTCCGCTACCCCCGTCTAACCTCAGAAGTGCTCGGACCTGCGTTCATCAAATGATAAACGCTAAGTAAAACTCAGTGGCGCTAATTAAAATGAATGCAACAAATAATAACATTTAAGTGTAAAGAATTTCAAAGTGATAACATAACAACCATCACAATGATAAAAGCAATTAATCATATGTCAATAATAATAATTATTATTTTTACTGCAACGTACAATTCAATTCCTAGTATAATCATATTCGCCCATACATAGGCCCAGAGTCCTTAACTCATCACTTCGTAGTACCTGGATTCACTTTCGTTTTTCATTCATAGCATCATGAATATCTCACATATTTATATAACTACAATAACTCATTTCAGTTTAGAATGATTGCATGCAATTATGAAATGTATTTATGAGAATGTAATGTTTTGCACTCTCCCTCAAACAATCTGTCTAGTTGTTTCATCACAGTTCATCTGTCACATCCTCACTTTTGGCATACACTGTTAGTATATACGTATAATGTGTTATGATTTATAAGTGTTAAATTTGGATGATGATGTGAATTTAAATATTTAAATTATGAATTTATATGAATTATGCATACTATGATAAATAAATGATATGCCTTATGATATATGATTTTATGGAGAAATGATTAGAATTTTACGAGACCAATAAAAAAATGGTCGATCGTACTATACGATACAATAATAATTAAACGTATCATCGAATAGATGATTTAATGACTTGAAGTCGATAATAATTCAAGAGATATGATATTGATAATATTTGACAAGAATAAAATATCGAGTACATATATACGAAAGTATATACGATATGAAATAATTAAAATGCATATGAATACATAATTGAATTATGAATTATTAATCATATACATAATTAATAAATATGTATCATTATGGAAATTATAATAAATACATACGTATAAATTACATACATATAATATGAATGAAAATACCATTTGGTATTTATAGAAAATACTTAATTAGTATAATTTATGGATATTTAAGATATTATTATTATATTTAGAGTGGATTGATGATGTAGGATATTGAAGGATAAAATTAAATGAAAAAGGAAATGAATTATGTGGATATTTGGATTATTTTATTAGAAAATAAGAAATAAATAAATAATGGAATATTGGATTATTGAATATTGGAAATTGATATTTTATATGGTATGAAATATTGTGATAGTGGAGTGGTATTTTAATAAGTATATTGGTATTTGAAAGTGGAGGATG
>CANYBF010136663.1:0-31063 GCA_948192965.1 Dalechampia spathulata | reverse complement strand
AATAACAATAAAAAGCGACGGATTTACCAACCTCTCGTAGATTCTCCTTAGATCCGAGTGTAGGGGAGGAAGAAATTAGTCCGAATCCAAGCATTAGGGAATAAAATCACCTAAGTCTAAATGATTTTGTGAGTTTATTTTAACCCTAATTGCTTAGAATAGTCCAAAAAAAACCTAATTAAGAGAATTAATCACGTTTTTGGCTGCCTAAAATTCGTAGGTCCAAAGTCCAAAAACCCTAAAATTGCCAACCTCCGCGCAGAATGGAGTTCCAAAGCTTTTAAAAAATCTGCCCTAGAGACATACGCGATCGTGTATCCTAACATACGCGGCGTGTCACAAACATACGCGATCGCGTATCCTAACATATGTGGCATGTGACACCTCCAAAATGGGCCAGAATTGGCCCAGAACGGCCCGGAATGATCCGAATCAACCCGGAGTGGCCCAAGACCAACCCGAAATGGTCCTGAATCGTCCCGAATTCGATCCGAGTCAAGACGGTCCAAAATTAGGGTGCGACAAAATGTTATAGAAAAAAAAGAGGAAGAATGCATAACATGAATGTATTCTCATAAACAAACATCATCATTCATATATCATGAAAGTATAGAGAATGGTGATGATGAAAGCATTACAAGTGCACATGTATAAATGTTACAGAAATATGATAGTTTCTATATGGTATGTTATTCAGAAAAAGAATGCAGAATATGGGCATTCTTACAAAGATGATGAAATGAAATGATACAAGAAACAAATGAAAGTATATAGCAAATTGACATTCATAATACATACCATATTGCATTACTACATAATGATTCATATACACTGAATGGAGCTTATGCTCAAGAGTAATGATGATCATGATGATAGATTAATGAATGCACCACAATCGTGCTTATATAGATATATACATAGAATGATGATGTACAATATGGTATGATGGTTAATGATATAGATGCATTCATTCACGGATATTGACATTCTTAATGAAATGGGCATAGTTATGAAATACAGTTATTGGAACCTATGCTCATAGACAGTTATGTTATGCTAAGAGTATGATGTTAAATGTTGATAAAGATAATAATTAGTATTCCTAATTATCTTATGAATTACAAATGAAAAGAATACATGATATAGTGAAGAGATGGCACTTCAGTAATTACAGGATCTAATTATATCCTGAAAATGTTTATAATGATGATGATGTTGGATTGAACATATGTTAAAGCAATATAAATTATTGTGGAACTTATGGTGGAATGATATTATATGGTTACAACATTCTATTGTTGATAATTCGAGGATATAATATTATGGAAATGCTCAAATTATGAGGATAAGGATTATTAAATTTGATATATTTATGACATATGTTTACTATGTTTATGATTATAGCACCATTGAGTGAAATACTCAGCGTTCGTCATTTGATGGATGCAGGTTTAACAGAAAGGTGGAAAAACACGGATTCTAAGGCACCAATTCAGCAGAGCTCCTTTTGATGGCAAGAACTTGCATCAATTTAAGGTTTTTCCTATATAGTAACGTCATGCAATAAGAGTTAAGTAATAAGGCAGTAAACACAAGTATGCAATGTGAGTTTTAATATTCTTAAATGATTTTCTTCAGATATAATACGTAACACGAATTTTTCATATATCAACTTATAAGAATTAAACAATGTATGTTTCTAACTACTTGTATATGTATATAGTTTTACAAAGATAGAAAATGTTTTTTTTTAAATTACTGCATCTTAATAGGTTAATGATTGTATCCGTTGTAGGATGAATGTTAACTTTCTAGAATAGAGAGTTGGTAATCATGCTACGGGAGCATGATGCACCATAAAGGTTGTGACAAAAATAATTATCTATAATTAAAAGGAAAGTTTTAAATAAGTTCATCAAGGTTTTAAGTTAATTTGCAAAAATTGTTACAGTTATTTTCTTTTCAGGGGAGTATGGAAGTATTAAGCCCAATCAGTATAATTTTCAATATTTATTTTTATCTTGATCGACTTACTTTATTTTTTAAATGGGAAAGTTTTAGAAAATTGAATTGTTTACCATTCTGTTTTGCATATCAATAAAATTAACTGTTAATTTTTCTAAACATACAAAATTATATCTGAATTTAATTATTTTAAATACTAATTCGTTCCTCTTTAGTGTTGATAACATCAATAAATCAATTAATCTAAAAATAATAACAAATTTAATTTTTAAAATCAAAATAATCTTTAAACTCGATGCATAGTTTAATTATACGTTTTTGATTTAGAAAAGATTAAACAAAATAATGATAGAAGATCACTGTATTAATGAAATTGAATAAAGAAAGAACTTGATAAATAATGCGATGAAAGTTTATTTGTACTAATCAGGGATAATTGTCAATTCTTTTCAATAAATTATAATTATCAATTATTATCTCGTAATATGTTTCACGTATAATTATGTACTATAGATATCATAAATATATTAATAAGATATTTTTAAAAAATATCTTTATAAATTTTAATAAAAATCATAAAATATAAATATTTAATTAATAATTTATTATAAGCCCAAAATATTTAATTAAATTGTAAATTATTTATACAATAAATATATCATAAAAACTGTCAATAAAATAAATATGATAATTGGATGAAATTAACCATTTTAATCATTGTTAGTTTAAAAACACCAAATCAAATTGCTTTTTTTCCTAAAAGAAAATTGAGTTTTTTGACAGAAAATCGATTAGTGGATTATCAGTTAAACCAAATCTTATTATTCATCTGCCTCGGCGGCGTCCGTTTCTTTACGTGTGTTTTGTTTTAACATTATTTCTGTACGTGCTTTGAATTCCTCTTCCTCTCTCCTTTTAATTTCGTATCCAAACAAGCCTTAATTCATATTTTCTTCTTTTAATGTTCTTATTGATACGTAATTGAAACAAAAACCCTAGATTGAGCGAAATGCGAATCAGTTATGGTTAGATTTACATCACTTGGAAGAGTGGGTTTGTGTGTTTTGTTCAAATTTTAAAAATTTTAGACGATGCAGAACTCAACAAGCTCAGTATTAGCTCAGCCAGAGGCTATATTGGAGTGGCTGCAAAAGGAAATGGGCTACAGACCGCTTGGACCGTACAATGCTTTCACGAACAAATCTCAATTGCCTTCAGCTGACGCTATTCGAAGGATCTGTCGCGGGAATATGATACCCATTTGGAGCTTTTTGATTAACAGAGTGAAATCTGAGAAAACTGTTGAGAGTATCCAGAAGAATATAAAGATTCACGGTGGTGGTAGTGCTGCTGTTCAGAGTAGCACTTTAGTGAATTTAGAGAAAGAAGAGGGAAGGAGTAAAGGTGGAAGAGGGAGGAGGAAGGAGAAGGTCGGGGCTTTTGGTGGTGGTGAGAGTTCGAGTTCAAGTTCCAGTTCAGGTGCAGTAGAGAGTAGGGAGGTTGCTTTACAAGAGAGGGAAGCAGCTGCTAAAGACGTTGAGATGTTGAGGAACACTATCAGGAGGCAAAGGAAGGATTTGAAAGCTAAAATTATGGAGATTGCTAGAGAGGAGGCTGAGAGAAAGAGAATGCTTGATGAGCGTGCAAAAAATAGGTTTTTCCTTTAAATCTGTTGTTTGTGTTCTTTTGTTACTTTATCAGTAATTCAATTGTTTTATGAAAATGTTGGGCCGAGGACTGCAAGTTTTGGATCATATGCAATATTTTCCTCAAATGAAAGGAATTGCGTCTGTTATCCTGGCTAGGTTTTCTTTTTCAAGGTCCACAATCGATGTATACTTTATAATTTTGAGAGCTAAAGGTTTTATAGAATTTGTTGAAAGCTTGATAATCTGATAGTTTCATTTAGCATTATCTGAAGTCATTCAGCGATAACGAAGGAGGAAGAGCATGTGTAATGAAGATGATGATGGTGCATCCACTTAATATTAACATTTGATGGTGTTCTTATTTGCATGCTTTCAACACCGATTTGCTTTATTCTTCAAGGCTATATAGATTTAAATGTCAAAAATGGCATTTCAAAACATTGAATGGCTTAAATTGGGATCCAAATAATTGGTTGCTTTCATGTTATGCCTTCCATTTCAAGTTTTCAAGTACTATTTTCACATTTGGATACAATGTTAATTTCATGAACAAACTCATATTGTTTATCATGTCGAACCAGTTTTTGAACTTCTGTATATGTTATTTTTGTGATTATGAAGAACTAGATTTTGGAAACCTTTCTTGCTTATTATTTTCAATGGACCTGATCAATAAGTGAATGTTTCACCCCGTGGATTGGTATTGATAAATGCTTACTTCTGCTGCAGACATAAGCAGGTGATGTTGGAGGCTTATGATCAACAATGTGATGAAGCAACTAAAATATTTGCAGAGTATCATAAACGTCTTTGCCACTATGTTAATCAAGCAAAGGATGCTCAAAGGTCACATCTTGACTCTTCTCTTGAAATGGCTAGCAGCTTGGCTGCAAACAGGGAGAAAGATGCTGTCTATTCAACTGTGAGAGGTACTAAATCTGCAGATGATGTTATCCTCGTTGAAACCACAAGAGAGAGAAATATCCGAATGGCATGTGATTCTCTTTCAGTTTGCATGATTGAGAGAATACGCAACTCTTTTCCAGCCTATGAAGGAAGTGGCATTCATTTGAATCCTGAGCTAGAAGCAGTCAAGTTGGGCATTGACGTTGAAGGAGAAATACCTGAGGAGGTTAAAATGGCCATTTTGAGTTGTTTGAAGAATCCAGCACAATTACTTGAGGCAATTACCACATATACTTTACGCATGAGAAGTCTTGTTTCTAGGGAAATAGAGAAAATTGATGTTAGAGATGATGCAGAAACTTTAAGGTATAGTTTGAATTTCTTGGATACTAATTTGCCTGATATACTTGTTTTATTTCTATTTTTAACTTTAGAATTATTCTTCTGTTGATTGTGGATTTATTAATCAGATACAAATATGAGAATAACCGGGTTATGGATATTTCCT
This sequence comes from Dalechampia spathulata, assembly GCA_948192965.1. Classification (NCBI taxonomy): domain Eukaryota; kingdom Viridiplantae; phylum Streptophyta; class Magnoliopsida; order Malpighiales; family Euphorbiaceae; genus Dalechampia; species Dalechampia spathulata. The sequence continues at coordinate 26,035 of CANYBF010136663.1, read as the reverse complement.
CTCCTGATGCTAGCTCATCATTAAATTACCAGCTTTATGGCAATGAAAAGATTGGAACAGACATGCCCTCTAAAGGAACTCAAAATCAACTTCTGGAACGGCAGGTCTTCCCCTGTTCTTGACCATATATTCTGTAATTTTGCAGAGCATTTAGTGTTGCACCACTAGTTAAAATAGTCTGTGCTTTATGTGTCCTTTTAATGTTTCTTCCCTTGTTCCTTTTAAGTTTTTGTTGTTAATGCATGTAACGACTTTGGTTGCCAAACTCATGCGTCTTGTTGTGAATGGGCATGGGCTGGTAATTTTGCATTTTTTTCCTAACATTTTGTGCATGAGTATGTTAATTTTAATCAATTCTCTTCACTGTTATCTTTATTGGGTTATATTTATTTTGCATGGTTCGTAGAAAGCTCATGTTCAACAATTTTTAGCTACTGAAGATGCAATTAACAAAGCTGCAGAAGCTAGGAATACATGTCAAAAACTTATAAAACGCTTGCATGGAAGTGGTGATGTTTTGTTGCCCTCACTTGGTGTTGGAGGCACATCACAGAACATGGTCAGTCTTAGGAAATTTGAGGTAAATTCTGAACTGCACTGCGAATATGATCAACTTTTTCATGCATTCCTTTCATGCTCTGATGTTTTGATATGAATTTCATTCCTTGTCTTGATTTTTGATTCACTGTTGTGAGCATTTCTCATGGTTTCATATCCTTGCTTACTGAGCACGGTGTCTGGTTAGTGTGGCTTATAATATTCACAAGCAGCAAACCCTGCCACATTATTTAAACATATAAGCAGACTTAAAAGTTCAGGGCAAAATTAAAAATCGTGATAGTTTAGGGTTTTTTTTTGACATGAAAACTAATGGAGTGCTAATGACATATTGATGGAGGGTACAAGCCATTTGAAACCTAAAGTTCATATATAGATTTGAGATATTTTGCCATTTGCTAAATGAAGTTTGAGGGGCATGAAATTTTGGAAACTTGATATTAATCCATTTTGTTGTTTTAATTGCATGATGTTCTAACCTTCCTGCCCAAGTGCTTTCCCCATTTTGCAAACATATTGTTTAGGATTTGATGTACATGGAAACATTAAGATTCATGACTCCATTGATAAAAAAATTCAGTTGATATTATTGAAAGCTTAGTTGCATCTTAGTGGATGTTCATTACTGTGATATTTATTTGGGAGGCCTCACTTTATGGTCGGTTCTATGATCCACAATTTCTGATGATAGGATTATAATGAATCAGAGCTATGATCAAAATTTTAATGGGTAGCTGTATTATCAACATGGGAAAAGTTACACCTTTTCTTCCTCCATTTATTTTCACTAATAATCTTACAGAAAACACTGTAATCCTACCTTGTTCATGCACCAAAGCTACTTGCACTTTGCTTCCCAATCTTTTCATGGTATCGAAGGTCTTTCATATAGATTAGTGCATTATCTTGAAGAAATATTGTGTTTCTTAGGCTTTAAACTTAGCATAAATGCCTGGAAGTGTAGTTGGGTAAAAATTTTGAAATTTAGGTGATATAATCACGTGAAAAAGGTTTAAGAATATTCATGGCATATGAGTTAAGTAGTTTGGGTCTTGCTACAAGCAATTGCTTTAGTGCAATACAAGGTATTAACCACATTTACATGGCCAGGAATATGCTTTTTCTCAAGACTCTTTGGTCTATGGAGTTTTTACAAAAACTGGAGCTAATGCTAATGGAGTTATAATTAGATATAGCTTGATCTAATGTGACAGCTATAATATACGAGTTCCTTTTGGTTATTTTTACATTTTCACCTATGTTATATTAATCTAAGCTAAAATTGGAGCTTTATTATAGCATCTGCTAGAGATAATGCGCCTTAATAACTGTGGGCTGTAGCTTACTATTTTCTTCATTTACTTTATGCAGTTGGAGGTTTGGACCAAGGAGAGAGAGGCTGCCGGGCTGAGGGCAAGCTTGAGTACCTTGATGTCTGAAATTCAACGGTTGAAAAAGTTATGTGCAGAGAGGAAAGAGGCTGAAGATTCTTTGAGAAAGAAGTGGAAGAAAATTGAGGAGTTTGATGCACGTAGATCTGAACTTGAAGCCATACATACTGCTTTAATGAAGGCTAATGTGGTAATATATCATGTTCTAGTTACAAATAATGTGACCATCCTTACGATATTGATTTACATTTTTCTTTCTTTCTTTTTTGAGTTGTTGATTTTATAACCTGTTTGAAACGTTTAAGAAGCTTAGTGCTTTTGTTGGTTGTTGATTTGATTTGAGCTTTAAAGGGCTCATTACACGCTACCTTTAGCCAAAACACAATCTTGTTTGCATCATGCACGTCAAGGGTACTTTGTGATTAAGACACTGACACTTGTGAGTGTTTTCTGTTTGACCACACTTAGCTGGCTGTCTATCATTTGCTTCTGTTTTTAATTTAGAAAACAATTGATTTTTGTTTCAGAATTATGAGTATATGGTGGAGAGGTACATTGAACTTCTTAATTTTCTTGAATTATATGCCTTTTCTTCTAGTGCCTTCTAAGTCCAGTGAACTCTGAAATATTTGAAGTCAACTGAGAGGTGAACTACTCATGTAGTTCATTTGTCTTCCTTGCAGGATGCTGCTGCATTTTGGAATCAACACCCATTGTTTGCAAGGGAGTATGCATCAGGCACTATTATTCCAGCATGCACTGTTGTTGCAAATATTGCGAACATTGCCAAAGATCTTGTTGACAAAGAAGTTCTTGCTTTCTCTCAGAGCCCTGATAATAGCCTGTACATGCTCCCTTCAACTCCTCAGGTAAGGCTACTGTCATCCTCTAGAGTCTGCTTCTATTTGACAGGCATTTTGTTGTGGTCAGGAATATATTTTGTTGATTCTTTGTCTAAGAACATAGTTGTCAAAAGGTGAATGTCACGCAATGGTGCCTGTGAGACCTAAATCACACTCAATGCTAGAATGTAGAGGAATGGTTAAGGAGGAAATAAGAGAGAATAGACGAGAGAAGAAAAGAATATTCAAGGAGGAACATTTCTGTACTGCCATTCACTCTCGTTCTTCCTTACAATATATAAAGGCTACTATTAAAAACTAACTAGCAACCAATATTGTAAAATACCAATATACCCCAAAACAATCCATATGGCACTAACAAACTAATTATTCAATCTTTTGCTGTCATGTATATGTGACAATACTGTTGAGTTTTAGAGAATAGAAAATTCTTCTACTTGTGTATTGAATAATGAATATACAGCAGTATTTATATACAAATCCCTATCCCTATTTAGGAAACACAAATCAAAGTAAATAGGAAATACAAATTAGTGTAATCTAGAATCTATAGAATAGGAACAAATAGAATAGGAAAAATAAGATATGCTGTGATCTGCTAATTTAGTCAATACTCCCCCTCAAATTGGTGTATATATATCTCGCATACCCAACTTGCACACTAATGTATGATAGTTTCTTTTGTTGAGTCCTTCAGTAAACACATCTGCTAGTTGTTTTTCTGATGCAACTAAATCTGTCAAACCATGCCATGGGAGATTGTTTTAATCCATACAAAGCCTTCTTTAGTTTGCAAACTTTTCCCTTTGTTTTCTCATTGCTAAAACCAGGTGGGATTTCCATATACACTTCTTCTTCCAAGTCTCCATGTAGGAATGCATTTTTGACATCATATTGTTGTAGTTCCCAGTCTAAGTTGGCTGCACAGGATAAAAGTATTATGATAGTATTCATCTTTGCAACTGGGGCAAAAGTTTCCTGATAATCCACACCATGAGTTTGAGTAAATCCTTTGGCAACCAGTCTAGCTTTAAATCTTTCAACTGAGCCAACTAAGTTTTTGTCAATTGGAGGATCAACTAGCTCCCAAGTTCCATTTTTTGCTAAGGCATGCATTTCTTCTATCATAGCGCCTTTCCATTTGGGGTCCGTAATGGCATTCTTTCAATCCTGTGGAATTGACACAAAAGAAATAGCCAATGCAAAGGCTCTATAGCCAGGTGATAAGATGAGTAAGAGACAATATTAGAGATAGACTGTTGTGTACACGATCTTACACCTTTTCGAAAAGCAATAGGAATGTCCAAATCATAAGAATTATTAGATGGTAAAGGTAGCTTACCAGATAAGGTCTCATTAGGAGAAAGATCTTAACATGTAGTAGATTGCATAATGTCTTTATCCATATTTTGTCACCTAGAATATCTTTTTAAATCACGCCTATTTAATCATTCATCAACCTTTTGCAATTCATCCCTGTTCTCAAGGCTAGGTTCCTCACTCTCTTATGTAGGTCCCAAACTTTCTTGTCCAGGTTCCTCACTCTCCCCTTAGGTCTGACTATCCTCTTTAATTTGACTGGGTTGAACATCAAATAGCAACTCTTTGTCATGAATCTCCCCCTGAAGAGGTGATGAGGTGGAGAAATAGGGTTCATGTTCCCAGAAGGTAACATCCATACTTACAAATTGCTTTCGACTAAGAGGATGATAACATTTGTAGCCTTTTTGTTTGGGAGAATAGTCAATAAAGACACATTTCAAGAATTTGGGATCAAGTTTACCACCTGTCTTATGATGAAGAAAACAAGTACAACCAAATATTCTAGGTGGAACAATATAAGTGTTATGATCCAAAAAAGTTTGAAGAGGACTTTTAAAGTTTGCATACGATTTATAAGATAAGTAGTGGTTAAAATAACATCCTCCCAATATGTTTTTGGAAGATACATGGCGAAAAGCAAAGACCTAGCCACTTCTAACAAATGTCTATTTTTCCTCCCAGCAACTCCATTTTAAGGACTAGTATAGGGACAACTAGTTTGGTGGATTATACCATGGGAGTCTAGATATGTAGCAAATCAGCCATCCATATAATTGGTAGCATTATTAGTCCTAAGAATCTTGATTTTTGCTTCAAATTGAGTACATATCATTTTATGAAAGGATTGGAAACAAGAAAAGACCTCACTCTTAGATTTAAGCAAGTACACCCAAGTCATACGGGTGCAACAATCAATAAAGGTAACAAACCATCGACTACTAGTTAAGTACATAGGACGGGTAGGACCCCAAACATCAGAGTGAATAATAGATAAAGGATAAGTACTTCTATTATTTCTTAAAGGATAAGAAGTTTTTTTGTGTTTGGCCAGCTCATAAGCATCACATACTAATGCATCAGGTTTGGCTTTATGAAACAATTGAGGATATAATTTCCTTAAAACAAAAAAGGATGGATGTCTTAATTGTCTATGCCACTGTAAGATTTCTTGGTTAACATCTTTGCAAAAAACATGTCCTTTATTCTCTTGTAATCCTTCTAATAGATATAAGCCATTATGCACTCTACCGTTGCCAATCTTCCTCCCGGTTTGTAGATCCTGTAAAATACAATGATTAGGGAAGAATTCTAATTTTACAATTCAAGGCTTTAGTAAGAGCACTAATAGACAAGAGATTGACAGGGAGTTTAGGGATATGAAGAACAATTGAGAGTTGAAAGTGTGGTGTACAAACAATAGAACTTGAACCAGAAACTAAGGCTAAGGAACCATCAGCAAGTGTTATAGTTTCTGGTATTGTACATGAGGAATATTGATGAAAGTCCTTTAATGAGCTGTCATATGTCTATTTGGACCTGTGTCAATAATCCAAGAATTAGAATGAGCGGTGTAGGCAATACTGATTAGACATAATTAGAAGTGGAACCAGAAGGAGTCCCAAGTTGAGAAAGGAGTTGTTTAAGATGTTGAATCTCATTAGAAGACAAAACATTAGTATCCTTAGGAAATTCTGTAGTTGTGGTTAGGTTTGCCTGGTTTTGTGTAGATTGAACACGCCGTCCTCCTCTTCCTCTAACTGGCCAGCCATGTAATTTCCAGCATGTATCCTTCATATGTCTTGGTTTCCCGCAATACTCACAGTGTAAATGATCTTTTTCAAAATTTCCAGCTTTGGTCATCTCATTAACAGCCATTAGACCAGATTTTTCGATTGGAACAACATTCATCATTGCACTTCGTTTGCTCTCTTCTTGTTGCACATGTGAATAAGCCTGTCGTAAGGCAGGAAAGGGGTCTCTTCCAAGTACTTGAACTCATATTTGATCAAAATTAGAATTCAATTCAGCTAGGAAGTCATACACACGTTCCTTCTCTCGCATTTTTTGAAATGTGGCAGAATCATTAGGACATCCTGCATTAAACTCTTGATAGTAATCAAGTTCTTGCCATAATCCACTCAATTCAGCAAAGTATTGAGCAACGGACAATTCACCTTGTCTTGGGTTATGTACCTTATATCGAAGCTCATAAATTAAGACATCATTACCAACTTGAGAGTAAGTAATTGAAGCAGTAGACCAAATGGTAGCAGCTGTCCGGTATAGAAGGTATCCACGAGCAATATGTGGTTGCATGGATTTGAGCAACCATAACATGACAAGAGAATTTTCACAGGTCCATTTGTCAAGTGCTGGTCCTTCTTGTTCTGGTTTTTTCCGATTCCCAATTAAATAGCCTTGCAATTTTCTGGCCTTAATAGACAAGAGACAGGATGTAGACCAAGCTAGGTAGTTGGTTTCATCTAGTTTGACATGGCTAATTTTCAAAGAGGGATTGTCTAAGATAATAATGGGTTCAGTTGGTTCAGTTTTAATTTCAGCAACATCCTTGTGTCCTTCTGTGGTCATCTTTATGTAAGAATCAGAGAACAAAACAGTACCCGAGGAAAAATGGCCGGAAAATGGTATAGTGCTGGGAAAGGATAAAAAAAAAACCTGAAAGAGGAGAGCTCACACGCTGGCGTGTGGAAGAAGTGGCGAACCTTAAGGAGGCACGTGAGGTCATGCACGGAGGCTTCTGGTGGTCGGACGGTTGGTGAAGGCGTGTTGGTCAGGGTTCTTTCAACGGAGGAGGGCGGTGACACACATACTTGATCAGAAAAGAGGATTCCCACAAATCCTAATGTAAGAGGATTGCACAAACCCTAATTTAATTGCCGTGAAGGAGGCAGAGAATCTCTAATACCATGTTGAGTTTTAGAGAATAGAAAATTCTTCTACTTGTGTATTGAATAATGAATATACAACAATATTTATATACAAAACCCTATCCCTATTTAGGAAACAGAAATCAAAGTAAATAGGAAATACAAATTAGTGTAATCTAGAATCTATAGAATAGGAACAAATAGAATAGGGAAAATAAGATATGCTGTGATCTTCTAATTTAGTCAATAAATACCCTCCCCACAGAGCATTCTTGTCGTCAAGAATTGTAACAATTGGGGAACAATAGTATCTCCTTGCATAGTGGTGCGTGTGTTGAGCACTTTCTTTGGCAAAACTGTGAAGGTACCATTGGCTAGTGGAAGTAGAGTAGGACTGGCAGTGAGAGAGGTGGGGACTGAAGGCTTAAGGAGAGAAATGTGAAACACTGGATGGATGTGGCTATTAGCCAGTAGGCACAACTGATAAGCAATGTTACCCACCTTGGCAATAATTTGAAAGGGACCAAAATATTTGGCTGAGAGTTTCTATGATAAACGATGAGCTACCGATGGCTAGCAATAAGGTTGAAGTTTTAAATATACCCAGTCTTGCACTTGAAAAACGCATTCGGATTTGCATTGATCGACCTTGTGCTTCATACGGTTCTTGGAAGTGGCTAATTGAGCCTATAAATACTAATTCATGTTAGCCCTCTTATTTAATAAATCATCTACTAATGCCACTTGTGAGGAGGGCAGGTGAAGTGATGGAGATGAGGCTTGTAACTATAAAGAGCCTTGAAGGGGCTCATTTTAACTGCACTATGGTAGGAGATATTGTACCAATGTTGAGCTAGAGATAGCCACTTTGACCAATCTTGAGGTTGGCGGAAGGTCATATGGCAAAGGATAGGATTCAAGGCATTGGTTGAGATGGTTTGTTTGACCATTCATTTGTGGGTGATAGGCGGAGCTAAACTGAGAGGGGTGCCAAGTTGTTTCATCAATTCATGCCAGAATACACCAATAAAAAGCCGATCTTTATTAGAAACAATGAAAAGAGGCAGTCCATGAAGTTTAAAAATTGTATTGAGGTAGACATCTGCTAAAGATGTGGAGGGTGGTTGAGGGAATAAAATGCCCAAATTTGATGATCGATCGACAATAACCCAAATAGTACCAAAGCCATTAGATCTGGGCAATTTTTTGATGAAATCCATGGAGATGTGTTGCCAAGCTTGTTGCAGAATTAGCAGAGGTAAGAGCAATCCGAGAAGAGCACAATGTTCATCTTTAGAATGCTGGCACACAATGTAATTATTGACCTAGTCGATAATTGTTTGATTAATAACTTGTGATAGAGGGAAGTTGAAATCCAATACTAGAATTACTAGTGTCAGTACAATGGGGCGACCACATTGTAGCAGTACAACTCCAATACTAGAATTACTAGTGTCACATTCTAGAATGAAGGGTTCCATGAAGTCAGGTAGAGCAAGGACTGGAGCATTCACAAGGGTAGTTTTGATACAGATTTATATGGAGTTCAAGAGAACGCAAGGAGCTTAAAGGAAGAACCACTAACTCTTCCAATTGGTCCAATTACAATGGTCACGAGCCAAGAGATATCTCAGCTATGAACTTATTCATTTAAGAACAAATAACAATGGAGCTGCAAGAACAAACATTCTACAAGTGCTATTTAAAGCTTAAAAGGGCGTCTAAGGCCATAATATTGCTTGAGGTGAGTTTAGAAGAGAATGGAGCCTAAAGTATGTCATTTGGGTCTAATGATGAAGCTATAGCCTTATTTTATAAGCCTATGAAGGAGTTAGATATACTGGGCCATAAGTTCGGGTTGTTGAGAACCTAATAAGGAAAGGAAGACAGACCAATTTTTAGCCAAATTGGTTTACATGAATTTCCATATAAAATTAGCTTTATTTTTATTTATTTATCTTCTAAGTTAAAGTAGGGAATAGGTTAGCCCAAGTCCTCCTTGGAGCAGACTTCCATATCCTTGATGATGGACTAGGGTTAGAAACGATTATAAATAGGAGCTTATGTAACCCTTGGAAGGGACATTCGATTTTGTTCAATAAATGATCTATTTGGTTTTATGCTTTATGCATGTTATGTTTTTAGTTAGGAAGTGAGGATTTGTTTTCTTCTAATTGCATTAGGAAATTAGGGTTAACTTATTAATGTATTTGTGGCATTTTCTCTATTTCCATAGCTTTATTATTTGTGTTTTCATACTCTATAGTTTGGGGGTTCAATAGGGCGGAGGTTTATTCTTCTATTGGAGTTATATCTTAGTATGCGTGAGGGTTTGTGGTATATTTGCCATTGGGTTCTGTGTCAAGTTTGAAGAAGATGAAAGGAATGGTTAATGGTGGAATCCTAATGTAAGTTGTCTTTCTTCAAAACATTTGACAAGGGCGATATAATTCTAAATGAAATGGCAATAATAGTCGGCCAGGCCCAAAAACCCTTGAATGCCTTTGATAGTAGTAGTTGGCCAATTAAAAATTGTAGCAATTTTATCAGTCCGTAGCCACACTAGCAAATGAAATAACATAAACGAAGCATTTGATGGCTGATTGCCTAAACTCACATTTGCCAAGCTTAGCATAAAGTTGATGGTGATGCAACATGGATGTCATCAAAGAAAACCAAAACAAATTTTTGTAGATAAGGTTGGAAAATGGAATTCATAAGTGATTGGAATGTTGCGGGTGTATTTGTTAACCCAAATGGCATGACCAAAAGCTCGTAGTGACTAGTATGAATTTTGAATGTTGTTTTATAGACATCAGTAGGATCCATGCGGATTTTATGATATGCGACCTGAAGATCCAGCTTAGAAGAAATGACTGCACCTTGGAGTTCATCCAATAAATCTTCAAAGGAATTGGAAACTTATACTTGATGCTGGCATTATTTAATTGTGGAGAATCGATGTAGAAACACCAAGTGCTGTCCTTTTTAACAAGTAACATAGGATTGGAGCTTGGGCGTGTAATAGAGGAATCAAGCATTTCCTAGATCAGCTGCTCATTCTTGGTTTTCTATTGATGGGAATGGCAATACGAATGAATATTGATTGGTTGAGTATTAGCTTTCAGGGGAATTTGATGGTTAGGAGGTAAAGAGGTGGGGGCATTGAAATGTGTTTGATGGATTTGGATGATAGGTTGTAGGAAGGAGGGAATGAATTGGGTAGGGGATGGAGGAGATGTAGAGGTAGAGGCGGCTGAAATAAGGAGGATCTTAGCAGATATGCCTTTCCAACCATTTCGAACCAATTTATGCAAGGATTTTATTGTCATCATCCTCAAGGTGCCCTGCTCTGTTAACCCTTGTAACACCAATTGTTTGGAATCCTTGACAATTGATCAAGTGTTATGAGTGAAATCAAAAGTAATTGGGGAATGAGCCTTCATCCAATCAACCCCCAAGATTACATTGTAGTCCCCAAATTCAAGGACTTGGAAATCAAATTGAAAGGAGTGACACTACAGAGACCAGTTCGCTTAAGGAAATTGGTGATCCACCACCAGTTTGCAGCCATCAATGATGGTAACTGTAATAGGCTTGACGGGTAGAATGGGTACTTTAAATGATTTCACTAAGGCAAAGCCAACGAAGCTATGGGTGTTGCTGAGTCAATCAAAATCATAATGGCCTTATTTTTCAATGTCCCTTTTAATTTGAGGGTATTGTCACCCAAACTGCCTTCCAAGGCATTCATGGATATGATTTGGGTAATAGAGCCTTCTAAATCAATATCTTCCTCAATGAAACCCATATCCATCTCAATAGATTGATCGACCTCTAGTTCAGCAGCAAGGGACATCAATTTTTGAGAGGCATAGTTGTGACCAGGGAAAAAGCAGTCACCACATCGGTAACTAGAATTTCAAGGTTGACGTGGGGGAGTGTTGGTAGAACAATTATGAGAGTGGGTCGCTGGTGGTGGTAATTTAGGCGATGGAGGTAAGGTTGTGTTTAAGGGGCAATGGTAGTTATGGGTTTTGGTGAAGGTAAGGTAGCTGGTGTGGGTAGATAAAGTGTATTGGGTTGATGTCTCAAATTTGGTTGGGAATGGATTTGATTGGGAAATGAGGAAGGAGTTTTATAGTAGAGGAATAATGAGTAGTATTCCAATGAGTTGCCCAAGATAATTCTTGTAGTTGGGCTTGCTATACATGGTAGGAGGTTTGAACATACTAATAGCCAAGCCAATGTCATCTTTTAGTTCCCCCAAAAAATTGGAAATATAATAAGCTTCTTAAAAATGAGGGCTCAAGTGCTCCAAATGAGATTTCAAACGCTCAAAATGGCTTTGGTATTCAGCCACAGATCTAGTCTACCTCAACCGATTCAATTCAATAACATCTTCAATAATAGAATCACTAAATTGTTTAGTGAGTGCCTTGGCAAAAGATTCCTAGTCAACATTTTCTTGTATCTTCCTCCACTTTGAATAGCAATATTTTGCTTCATTGCCTAGGAACAGGCTCCCCAGATCCACCTTTTCATTGTCGAGCACCTCATTAATGTGGAAGTATTTGGTCCATCTTAGGTAGTAGGTGGGGATAATACCCACGTTTTGGGAACAACATTTGATTGGATTCCCCCACTCCCAAACTTCGAGGTAATGGTAGGATGTCCTGGGAATCATTGGGACTTAATAATGATGGAGTCACATTAGCTAGGTCCTTACCCTTCAGTTGTTGTTGCAGAGTTTGGAGCAACTAGGTGAGCTGAGTATTAGTTTTTAGTAGTTCATGGTGAACCTAAACATAGAGACGATGCTCTTTTTGGATGGATTCCAATCGAGAGCTGTATTCTAGGTTCATCACTTTGATTTTCTGGGATAAATTAATTAGTTGATCATCCATGTAGCTAGTATCAATCTCCTCCGTTGGTGGGTTTTGGTTCTTTTTTGTGCTGCTACTCATAGTGGCAAATGGGAATGAAAGGATTTCAGTTGGCCAGGTAGATCGATTGCTCTGATACCAATGTCATGCTATGGTGCTTGTGAGACCAAAATCACAACCAAGGCTAGAATGCAAAAGAATGGTTAAGGAGGAAAGAGGAGAGAATAGATGAGAGAAGAAGTGCAAATTCAATATAAGGCAAATTCAACAACATATTATGGTGCGTTGTCAATAACCAAAAGTGCAAGAAGTTTGAGCATAATATAAACAAATTTTAGGCTACGGAATAACAATTACTGCAGTATTTATGTTTGTCAAAATAAAGGAAACAACTATTTAAAGTAAAGGAAAATAAACAAAATAAAGGAACATAGATGGAACAAAAATAGAATGATAGGCAAAAGGAAAGAAAATCAGAAAAGGAGGGCAAAGAAATCAAGAGGGAGAGAGAAGCACACAAATACATGCCAACTTGAGTGAAGGAGGCAGGGAAAGTACTAGGGCTAGAAATTGATAGTGGTGCTGGGAAATCATCTCATCTTTGTTTCTCTTGCGCTGAATTGGCTTTGCTATTTTAAATTTGAACATCCTTCTATTTCCCATGGAGACAATTTGTTTTAGTTTGTCTATAATAAGTGTCAAAAAACCGTTCAACCTGAAAGCTTAAGCTGTTAGGTAAAGTCTATGAATGATTTATATCTAACACAGCCCTGCATGCAAATGCCCATTTGGGCTTGATGTGTAAATATGCACAAACCCACATCTACCTTGCGCTTAATTTAATTAGTTAATAATTGAAGTTTCCAGGATTCAAACTCTAGATCTTCATGTCATAGAGGCTCTAATACTATATCAAAGAACTGTTCAATCCAAAAGTTTAAGTTGTTAGGTGAAGTTCATGAATAATTTATATTTAACAATAGGCTATTTCAAAATTTAGTTTTTTGATGGCACAATTCATCCATGGATAAAATATAGATTAGTCAATTTATTAAAAAGGTCCCCTTGAGTGCGCCTCAGCCTTCAGTTTAAGGCATGTCTTTGTAATTTCACTGTCCTTTTATGGACCGAGTCCCTGGTGCGACTAACAACTTTGTTTGACCTTTATATACATCTATTGTCTTCAATCTCAGTTCTTTATTTCTCATCTAAAATATGTCAGTGATAAATGAGCCTTGATTTTTTTTTGATGCTATTTATTTATTTTGGTATCAAACATTTCAGGCACTTTTGGAATCCATGGGTTCTAGTGGATCTACAGGACCTGAGTCTGTTGCTGCTGCTGAGAAAAATGCTGCTTTATTAACGGCAAGAGCTGGTGCCAGGGATCCATCAGCAATTCCATCCATCTGCCGTATATCTGCTGCCCTTCAGTACCCTGCTGGTGAGTTCTTATTAACCCTGTGGCTATCTTTTGGTAATATCTGTCAGGTGGTTAGGTACGATCCCGTAGATTTGAACATGTTCATTTCTTATGTTTGAGAAATACAGACAATGACTTTCATCCTGATTTATTGGTTTATGTGTTTTATGTTTATTTCAATAATATTTGGTTTTATCCAATTAGGTCTGGAGGGTTCCGATGCTGGATTAGCATCAGTGTTGGAGGCTCTGGATTTCTGTTTGAAGCTTCGTGGCTCCGAGGCTAGCATCTTGGAGGACCTGGCAAAGGCAATCAATCTTGTACACATGCGTCAAGATCTTGTTGAAAGTAGACACACAATGTTGAATCAATCGTACTGTTCTCAAAATGAATATGAAAGGTATAGCTGAATGTGGCAAGTATATTTAATTTTATAGTTAAGTACTAGTTTCTAAGTTACCTATCATTTCAAATTCGACATTCAGTTCAAAAAGGAAAAAAGCTTCACATTGTTCAAGTTGAAGGTTTTCCCTTTGTTATCGACTTGGAAGCCCATCCTAAACTTGTTTTTACTTTGATAAGCTTATTATCTATCAATTTGGGATGCAGGACTACAAAGTGTTGTCTGAGTTTGGCAGCTGAGCATGAGAAAATTGTCACGGATCACTGGTTGCCAGAACTTAAAACGGCAGTTTTGAATGCTCAGAAGTGCTTGAAAGACTGCAAATACATAGGTGATTTGGTGAGTAACCATCATTATTTATTATTATTTTATTGGACTACCGGTTTCACGTAATCCACTTCTAAAAAGCATGTTTGGAAAAAGTAAATTGCAAGTTATGTGGATGTAAGAACAAAGAGAGTCGAGGGCCCAAAGCCAATTTTCATTTCTGTTAATTGTTAATCTGCAACGGGCTAATACTATGATTTTGGCCTATTTTAATAATTTAAAAATGTTTGGCCACAACTGCATACACAAACAGTTGATTTTTTTGTTGTCTGCTTCTTTTTTGGCGAGTAACAATTTATATGCTGCCAAATGGCATTGTGGTTTTGTATTATGCTTGAATTCGTACACAAACAAACAGGAATGACGAATAAACCATCCATGCCCATGTCAAAGCTGTTAATTCAAGAACTATTGATGACTTGCATAAAATTCTGACTGGTTGAAGGTGCAGAACCTTAGTTGATAAATACAATGCTTACAAAGAGAGAGTTGCTGCCAAACCCTTTTCCTGTGCTTAAAGGACCTATCATGTTAAAATGAATGTGCAACGCCACTTAGTGCTTGTTTTCTAGTTTAAGGTTGTTCCTATGTGTGGGTCTTACTTATGTTTGTATTCTTCTGTAGTTTTTACACTGTTTGCATTTCCGTGATTTTGTGGTTGAACTTGTGGAACAATTTGGCTGTATTTTTTTGACCTAAGCATTATTTTAGTTCTCAATTTTATCGCAGCTTGTTGATTGGTGGGAACAACCAGCATCCACCGTGGTTGACTGGGTTACTGTTGATGGACAAAATGTTGCTGCTTGGAATAATCATGTAAAGCAACTTCTTGCATTTTATGATAAACAACTCCTGTGAATAAGATAGAGAACCAACTTTGCTCAGAATTTCCTTATTGGCCTTTGCGCATTGCCACGGTTTTGCTGCTCGTACCGGAGTTGCATTTGGGGCTTGTCATATGCAAGCAAAGCCATCTTGCCAAGCAAGAGGAGGTGCTGATATGTATTTCAGATGGATGATGTTGAGGCCCACTAGCAAGAAATTGATGGTTAGAGATCTTCCTGATGCCAGTGGAGGTAGAGGCATCATCGGGAGATGTTTTGAAGGTATCGATTCTTTTTAACCCTCTAATTTTGTACAGAATAATGCATCTTTCAAATACATTCCTGTGTAATTGACGGCATCTTCCTCAGCCGGTGTTCCCCTATTTGTCATGCATTATCGTGGCATGTTCAAGGCTATTTAGAATAATGGCATCAAAGGGTTCGAATTTAGCAATTTTGTATTTGTAGGTTATTCTGCACTTCAGATCGACCTTTTCCCCGTTTCTTCTTTTGATAATTCCTACTGGTTAAGGCTCAATCGACTTAAAGTCGGGTCTCTCTGATTATATATATAATTGTGTAGGTCTAAATATGTTATTATAGGCAGGTAAATCGTATTTTGTTTTTAATTTTTTTTTAAAAATAAAATATTCTTCTTGAGTTGATTTAATACATTTCATTGAAGAATCTTTCCATTATTGTTTTTAGTCTTAATCTCAGGTGAAACATTGATTAATGATGACAATGAAACGATGTAAAGATGCGAAGCCATTTCCCATTCTCATTTCAAGATTTGTTAAGAGATTTTTTTTTCTCTATTCCTTGTAAAGATGTCCTTGGAGATTAAATTTATCTTCAATTTACTAATCTAACTATTAATGTTAAATATATTTGATGTAGTCTAAGCTTGGGTTTGTCAATAACTCACCACTAAAAGAAGTTTTACTTCTCATGAAAATAATGAAAGATCTTAGACTTGATATTATTGGAAGATTTTTGTCTATTAAGTCTTATCATACATGAGTAATGTGTATACCAAACTTTTGTTCCATCTCATGAACATTTCATTAATTTTTTACACAAATGTTTCAAATACAATGGACTTTGTCGAAGGAGTTGGAGTGTAAAGCAAATACAATTAATAATGAAATAAATGTACTAAATATAAAGAAGCTCATGTCGAACATGATAAATTAATAATGTATATTCAACATATCTTCCCAATTGCACTAAACCATTATGCTTTACAGCATATGTCTAACAAAAATGGCAGTAAAAGTTATTCTTTTACTGACCTATACATTTACCTTGTCAAGCTATACCAATAAACAAATTTTAAGCAAAGTGAGATTTTATTAAAGTTTTGAAATCTAATTTAAATTCAAAAATTTTTAAGCCATAAAATAATTTTCAAAAATATATAAAAATAAAGTTTATGAGAATATATTTAGGATAAAAATGTTGGCATAAAATGGAGGTGAAATTTAGTTAAATGAGCTTAAGTCATAAGGAAGCACTGAGAAGCAACTAAAGCTAGCACATTGAGGTTTCACGGTGGTGCCTAATTGTCATGAGACTTTAAATGAAACTTAAGACTTAATAAAGTTCTATGAAAGATTAAAAGTGTTAAAATTATTATTAAAGGTATCCGTTATAATAAGACGTTTTTCATCAAAGTGTATATCATGAACTTTACTACTCCATATATCATGGTGGATGATGGTTCTGGTATCAACATTTGTCCACTTAAGGTGTTAACCAAACTTGGAGTTCAGCCTACGGACTTGAAGCCATCTAAAATCATCATCAGGGCATATGATGAGTCCAAGTGAGAGGTTACCAACACCTTCACTGCTACTGTGATAGTTAGGCTAATAAAGGTAGTGGTTGAGTTCATAGTGCTAGACATTCTAGTGTCTTTTGCCTTGTTGTTGGGCCATCCGTAGTTTCATCCTTTAGAATGTGTACCATTATAAGGGTGTGGTTACCTTAGCCTGCATTAAAGAGGATGTCCCTCTCATGACTAGTTTTCAGATCGTTGCCATTGGAGAACTTGAATCATACTTATCCCAACCAAGTCTTGCTGTGGAGAAGATCCTACATAACATGAACTTTGTGCCTGGCAAGAATTTAGGCCAATATTAGTAGGGTTGAATTAAGTTCAACATCCCCATAGCCATATGGGAGAAGTGATACCATATTAGGTTTGACCTTTATACCTCAGACAAGCTGGAAGAATGTAGAATGGTTGCATTTGTCCAAGGGGAGACATGATATGATTAAGCTCCCAAGTTGCCTAACTTGAATGACACAATTGATCAGCAATTCACTATCTTTAGTGATGTTTGTGACTTCTCAGTCTTAACAACACCAAGAAAGATTACTGCTACCTCCACCATCAACCTTGATGGTGACTTCTAAATCTTTGATGACATTACTAATCTCACCACCAGTTGCCTTGAGCCAAATCCTACTACAATTGCTGCACTAGAGGCTAAGCTGTAGATTTTGGATATGGGAGATATGTTGCTTCCAAAGGTCTACAAGGACATTGCTGCTCTAGTAGATAGTACCTTTACCAAGCTTTTATATGAGGATGATGATGTCCTTATTTCTATATTATTCGATGATGATGTAATCCCTTCCAAATATAATGTAATAAATAATAATTTTGCTTATGTTTGCGATGTATATTCTAACGGCATGGTGCATGAACATGAGCATTACATGAGCATCTTTGACATTAACACACCATGCATGGAAATTATTAACATTGGCATAGATGATAAGCCTGATCTCTTTTAGATTGCATCATATTTAACCTCTAAAGAGAGAATAAAAATTATTAGCGTGTTGAAATGTCATTTGAAAGCCTTTGCTCTAGGCTGTGAAGACACATCGAGTGTCAATAGAACTATTATAAAGCATAAAATTTTGATAAACTTTAAGTTTAAGCCAATTAAATAGAAGTTGCATCACCTCTGACTAGAATAAGCTCAAAAGGTTAAGAAGGATGCCCAGAAACAATTGAATGCAAAGTTCTTTAAGATGGTTGACTATCCTAAATGGTCAGCCAATGTGATTCTAGTTCTTAAGAAAGATGATAGGGTTAAGGTTTGCATGGACACAGGGATCTGAATAAAGCATGCCCAAAGGATGACTTTTCTTTGCCCCACATTGACATACTAGTCAATAGTGCAACTACTAGTGCTATGTACTTGTTTATTGATGGGTTTTCTGGGTACAATCAGTTTCTTATGGAAATTATGGATAAGATGAAGATAATATTCATCATAAAATGGGGAACCTATTGCTATAAGGTCATGCTCTTTAGCTCAAAGAATGCGGGTGCTACCTATTAAAGAGCCACAATAACCTTGTTTTATGATCTAATCCATAAGGAGGTTAAGGTTTACGTGGATGACATGATGGTTAAGTCTCCCACCAGAGGAGAACATCTGGCTACTATTGATAAATTTCTCACACGGGTTGAGAAGTATGGGCTCAGATTGAATCTGAAGAAGTGCACATTTGGGGTGACATCTAGTAAGCTATTGGGTGATGTAGTCAGTCAGAAGGGTATTAAGGTAGATTTTGATAAGGTGAAGTAGATATGTGAAATGCCTATTCCTACAATGGAGATTGAAGTTAAAGGATTCATGGGACAACTCCAGTACATTAGTAGGTTCATTACTAAGCTCATTACCATATATGAGCCCATCTTCACGCTTTTGAGGAAGAACCAGCCCTTGGTTTGGGATGAGAACTACCAATTTACATTTGAGAGACTCTAACCCGCTAATTCTATAGCTACCTCAGCTAGGGAAACCATTGTTCCTTTATCTAGCCTTGGAGGAGGAGTCAGTGGATGCTATGATTGCTCAAGAAAATGAAGCTGGAGTTGAGCATGTCATTTACTATTTGAGTAAGCAACTATTGCCAATAGAATGTAAGTATAACATTATAGAGAAGCTGTGCATGGCTATGCTCTAGGTGATTATGAAGCTCATACACTACTTCTAATCATACCAAGTTCAGGTGATCTCTAAGGTCAATCCCATGAAGTACTTGTATGAAACTTCTTCATTAGTAGGGAAGCTTTCTAGGTGGCTGATCCTTTTATAAGTTGAGTTCAGAGTGATTGTTGAGTTCTTAGCATCCAGGCTAGTGGATGATTTTGAAATGTTTGAACTGGACTTCCCAGATGAGTACTTGGGGGCAGTCGATGTCTAGAAAAGGTACTTACACTTTGATGGTACAATCAATGAAAGAGGTGCAGATATAATGGTTGTGCTGATCACTCCTGAAGTTGAATTAATCATGCTCTTGAAATGGTTAAGCTTCCTAGTCACTGATAATATGACTGAGTATAATGTGCATCTATTCGAGCTAGAAGTACTGCTGATAATTAGGGGCTGAGAAGTAGAAGTTTTTGGTGATTTGATGCTTGTCATTCACCAGTCCATGGTCGAGTAGGATGCCAAAGAAGAATGACTCAAGCCTTATGTCAAACACATGAATCTCATGATTTGCAACTTCAGCTCATGCAAATTCATTGACACCTTGCATGATGAGAATTAGATGACTGATGCTTTGGCTACACTAGCTTCCATATATGAATGATCCCAATGTCAAATCAAGCCTGTATTTATCGAGCAATCAAGGCATTCTTTACAGAAGAATAGTTGATGGTCTACAACATGCAGGCAATGCATGTTGGTGCTTGTGGGTCCTATATAAATGGATTCACTTTGTACAGAAAGTTCCTACGCCAAGGTTATTTCTGGCTTACTCTAGAGATAAACTACATACAATTTGTACAATGGTGTCATGAGTGTTAGAGTCATGAAGATCTAAGTCACATCCCACCAGTTGAATTATAGAATTTGACAACACCATAACCTTTCTTAGCTTGGGGAATTGATATCATGGGTGGGATTCATTCTAACGCTTCCAATGGGTATCAATACATTTTGGTGGCAGTTGACTACTTTAAATGAATGGAAGTAGAATCCTATAGTAAACTAGGGGTAAAGCAAGTTGCCAATATACCGATATGGGATGCCACATTATATGGTGCCATATCACTTGGTGTCTAATAATGGTGTGTAGTTCCATGGTCAAGTGATTGATTTATTGTAGAGATATGAGATTGAGCACCATTGATCCTCTCCATATCACCCTCAAGCTATTAGGGTAGTTGAAGCGGTTAATAAGATGATCAAGAAGATTTTGATTAAGATAGTGCAGACTTATTAGGATTGGCATGAATAGTTACCATTTATTGGTTAAGAAGATTCTGTCTAAAGGTTCCTTTCCCATTTTAGATTTGGTGGGTAATGATTTCTCTAAACCTATCAACCTTGATTGACTAAAGAAATATTTCATCTAGATCAAAGGGCAAAAACAGAAAAAAATAAAAGCAAAAGTCTGGTGAGCTGAAAACTTGTATAGGCAGTTCATATAAAAGTTAAGGCAAAAATAAAAATGATTGCTTGATGAATTGAAAATCTACTCGAATGACTCATGTAAAAATTAGAGCTCTTAAAAGCAAAAGGAGAGTGTCAAAATAGTTAATCAGAAAATCTTGCATAATTCTGGTTAGTGATAGGGGGTTAAGTCTGATGCATATTGTAACTTCTATGCTTGTTTTAACAATTTTCATATAAAAGCTTTAATCTCATTAATGTAAATGTAACACATGTTCATAAACTTATCCATAAAGAATACAAGTTGTAAATATAAAGCATTATTTTGTTATCTAACATCTAATGTAATATAAAAATCTAAGTGTGGCATAACACCCATATTTTATACTTATCATTTGTAGTGGATTTAGATCTAAGGGTCTCTACTGGAACAACCCTGCGATGAGACCAGGTCCTCTCTACATGCTCCAAGAAGCAAGATAGCAGCTGCCCTCCCTTGAACTTTGACAGCGCTTGAGGGATAGTCTATCTATGGTCGTACTTATGATAAGATCTGGCTAGACTATAGTAAGCACAACCTCTAAACCTTGATAGTGGAATGCAATTTATGTACATCCTCATCATTATGTGTTGGATGTAACACCAAAGAAAGGTCCACTTGACCTCACTCTCAAGGATGGCCTCCATCCACTTGACCCATCTAACACCCAGCCCATACCCGGGGGTAACATGCTTCTGTAGCATATACAACGACCTCTCGTATGGAAAACCACTGTATACACTACCAGGGATACCTGTACAAGTATAAAAAGATATCGTATGGGGACATCATACAATATGGTGGTGCAATCGTACAATAAACTAAAAACAACCCTGGATAGCATCATACATTCAATTGAATGAACAAATATCTGTAATAAAGTATATTCATAAATATACAAAGGTTCGGGTTACATTATCCGTACAAGTCACCACCAAAATACATAAACATTGCTGCCTCTAAGTTACGTACAAGCTACAATAAACAGGCTAATAAAAAGAAGCATGCTCGGCTGTCCCGGACCACCTCAAGATTTGTAATTGCTGCAGAATCTACCTCTCCGCTGATACGGGCAATCACTGCTCTGGGACCTCTATAGTAGGCTCGGAACCTGCGTTCATCAATTGATAAACGTTGAGTCTAAAACTCAGTGGTGCTAGCTAACATACACACATATAATAGGAATAAGCAATTTCAACAATAGGTAATACAATGTAATGCTATGCTTGCCCCCCTTTCCTCTCTTTCTGATCTGTTCTCTCATTCCCTTTTTCTTTTCCATGTATTGTGCACAATATACTCCCATGCTGGATCCCTATGTAGCGGTACTCAACTCTCGAAGGAGGGCAACTGTAATCCTGGCCCTTAGGCCCCTTTTTAAACTATGTCTCGGGACTCAACTCCCGTAGGAGGTAATATAATATATGATTCCATTATGGAATCCTATAATATATGATCCAACATGCCTTTTCCTCGTTTTCTCTCGCTCTGTTTAGGTATTCACAATCCCATATGTCATGAATATGCTAGAATACAAGAAAACCTTGTCAAATCTCAAGCAATAATCACTTTACTCAAGAAGCAAAGCACTCATATCACAATTCAATAAACATATACGGGAATCCAATCTGCCATATGCTAGAATACAAGAAAACCTTGTCAAATCTCAACACTGCCCGTTTCCCTTGCTTGGTACGCCCGAACGGTTATCCGTACGCCCGTACCGCACCTTATAAATAAGGACATGCACCATTTAAACCCCTAACTCTCCTAGAACCTGCTAAAAACACTCCAAACCAAGCCTAAACTCAGCAAAATAGTTATCCCTCATCCAATCGAGAAGTCATGCTTCCCGATAAGGCGACAGCACCACTATCACAATCACAACCAAGCTCATATATCCATATATACATGCATACATACACACATATATACCAAGAATACATCCAACAATACATCATCATATAGCCAAACACATATGTATACATACCTCTATACATATAACAGACACGCCACTCACGGGGATGTGACAACCCAACCATTGAATGTTAATGTCTTCGCCTTATTGAATGTGTAACCTATCCTTATATGGTTATGAGGTGCATATCTCTACAGGTCATCTATCGATGGTGCTAGGATCCCCAGCTTCTCTTGAAGCTAGATTTGCATGAAAAAGGAAAAGAAAAAAAAAAGAAAAAGAAAAAGAAAAAGAAAAAGAAAAAGAAAAAGAAAAAGAAAAGCTCATTGAGTTGAAAACCTTGCAAAAGGCTGCTCAGGTAAAAGTTAAAGCAACCCGCTTAATTGAAAACCTAAGGGGGTAGTTCAAGAAAAATTAGGTCTAAAAGAAATCAGATAGTCCAATGAGTTGAAAACCTCACAAGAGGTGACTGATGTAAAAGTTAGGGCAAAATACAATTTTTCTAAGTTGAAAACCTGTAAAGCCAGCTTAAAATTCATACCTGTAATAGAAGCAGACTACCATTGAGGCATTTGGATTAACCCTATCTCACTCTGTCTAGCCTAAGGATTGTCTCTGACATGATCATCAAAAAAGGGGTCTAACCCTACTTCATCTAGTCTATCATTAGACCAATCATAAGATCTCTGTGTCCAAACAGGTCAACCAAGAGAAACTGCACTAGCAATCCAAATCCAACTACCCTTAGCCATGAAGGGATAGTCACCAACTTATGGGTGCATAGTTGGAAGATAATGAAGAGATCTTCAGAACCCTATATAATCACTAGTGACCTCACTGTAGTAGGACTGATGTCAAATGCCCTAATCAAATAAGGAATCACCTCTCTAGTAGGCACCGACATCAGTAGCATCACCATCATGCTAAATAAGACTCCAAGGATGGTAACAAACTCCTCATACATCATAGGCAGCTTCATGTGTCCAAATCAGAAAACTTGGGCTACTGGGTCTTAGAACTGCATGATAACATGTAGGAAAGTAGAATTCATATAAAACTATTGGAATGTCTTCAAGTATTGGAGTCCAAACTCTCTTAGTTGGCTCCACTTGGTATCACCCCATTGGTGAGAAAGTGTATAGAAAGCGGAAAGTGATTGCTAAGTCATCGTTTACTTATGCCTGCATAAAAAAAATAGATGGGTCATGTTTCAATAATGAAACATAATACATAATATTCTTACAAAAGAATAACGATAGTAAGCGACATGGTTTCACTATCAAAATTCAAAAGATACAATGTTCCAGCATACAATAACGTCCAATGCCTATACACCATAACCAGAGTGTACTAAGCATAAGCCATGCAAGGCTGTACAATCCTACTCTTTTATCCTAGTATAGAAATCAAGAGATGTAGTGTATCACTGTGGTGGCTAGCATCAGATCACTACTCATTATCATCATTGCCAGTCTGATCCTCCTTTGAGCTGGGGCCAGGAGACTTCACAACAATGTTATGACATGCTAAGCACTTGGTTAGATGGGTGATGTCGGCCATTATCTAGTGCATCATCTGGACATAGACTTTTTGTGACTCCAACATATTATGATAGCATCCCTGTATTGTATAATCATATAAGCATAAAATTCAAACATACATTCATGAGCATTTTACATAAAAATAGGTTACAACTACTTACATGTAACTCCAACATCTTTATATGGTGGTGTTGTTGTAGCCCAGTCAGCAAACGTGAGACATTTGTCATGGCATCCCAAGGCACCTATATAGGTGATCATAATTATAATCAAAATCCAATGGAATAAAGATCTTGCTAATACAAAAATGACTACTTATGTGAGTGGTGTTCAGAGGAGCAAATGCAATCTCCTCTCTCTTAGGCACCTGGAACATCACCTCATATGGGCACCCATCCATATTGTATGGCTGCCATAAGAGCTACCTTTTAATGAAACCATGAGGGAACCTAAAGCCTTGGGGCACCTTAAGACTTATTGCCTTGGTCTCTGGTGCCACCTCGGATGCCATGCTTCATGCCCTCTTATGGGCACCTCTCCCCATGAAGCTCCTAGCTGTGGAAGAGCCATGAGATCTCTCCCTATGCTAGATGTAGTAGGTTGACCTCAAGATTCGTTAGCCTAAACACTTTATCCTCTATTGGTAGACAAGTCCATAAGCCCTAGCAGCTGCACTTGAATGAAAGTCTAATAGTCCATTGGTGACTCTAATAGGTGATCACTCCCTAGGAAGCTTGTCAGTATGGCTATAATCTTTGGCTTAACACTGATGCAGGATGACCATAACATCATCCAAGGATGGGCAATAGGCTCCACCCAACCTGTTGGCCCTTAGTGCTAGTCAATGATATGCTTCCCTAAATAGAAGAGATGATGCTTGGGGCATTTAATCAATATATATTGCTCATATCTACATGCTGATACTTGGACGTATCTGGGAAGAGGCATGCCATGCTATGGATTAGGATGGATATGCATTCATCTGAACAACAACAATCAACATTAATAATTGCCTACTCAGGTATATTTTGAACCAGTTCTATTGTAAGAGTAGCGCGCCCCGGACACGGGAGTGCTGCACGCTGTTCGGCGTGAAATGCCGTGGTGCTTGCTCTCAATGACGCATTTCCATAGTTGATTGGTCTTTAACCTAAAAAGATCGCATCGAGTTAAAAATGGAGTCGCCACCTAGTTTGTTTTGTCAATTCAATTGAATGACTAGAAAACTAGGAAATAAAACTCGGGCTTTCCTGTGTTGGAAAGCGGCCTGAATTTCTTCAGAGTTTGGGTTTGGGATTTCGAATTTATTAATGTTCCATTTTATTATGTTCACTTATTTAATTTTAACGAAAGCTCCTAAGCACACAATTAGATTCAAGTTTGATTAGCATACACTTACATGGCATAAGGTATTCAAGAGGGCATTCCACAGATTAGAAAGAATAAAGAAAGCAGTAAATGCAGAAAAAGTAAATGCAAAATAAAAGTGTGGGTATTTAAATACAACCCACCCAAAAAAAAAATAATGAAAAGCAAATAAAGCAAAATAAAGCAATTTGGGTATTTAATACAACCCAACCAAAAGAAATAATTTAAAAAGCATATCAAACCCTAATTGGGGCCCAAGGCCCAATTCCTTTTCCAGAGTCCAAAGGGGCTTGCTTTTGATTGGGCCTCGGGCCCGACCTGTCTACTTCCAAGTTAACCTAATCCTGCAAAATCACACCAAACACATAAAAAGGAACAAATACAGATAATAATGACATTAATTATAGAATCAACATGCAAATTGCACAAATAGGCCTAAATTATCATAAAGAAAATGCGGAAATCAAGAAACAAAATTGAATATTTTGGATCATACGCGATCGCATATGATATTGATGATAATGCGCGATTGCATATAATCATATGCGATAGACAAACAATGAGATAATCACATGCGAGGGCTTAAAACATGACACAGGATATTTGGCAATCAAAAGAAACCAAAATAACATTTAAAACATACGTGATCGGGAAGATCATACGCGATCGCATATGATATGAGATGATCATATGCGATCGTATATGATAACGCAATAATAAAAAAATGAAAGCAAAACATCAAAAACACATATGAATCATGCGTAAAACGTTAAAACAATTCAATTTTCAATATATTTAGGCATGGATATGATGAAAAATACATAAAAATGATAAAAAGCAATAGATTCGCCAA
>CANYBF010136332.1:0-10602 GCA_948192965.1 Dalechampia spathulata | reverse complement strand
AATGATGAAAGTAATCCAAAAGTTCACAAAATTCCAATTGATTAACCTAAGTCTATTGATTTAGTGCCAATTAATTAATCCTAAGGGTTTAGGATTGATGGAATTAGGTTTTTGGAAGATCAAAATTCGTCCGACGGCTGCTGCCGGCTCCTAGGGATTAGGGTTTTTCGTCTTAATTTTCGAACCCCTTGCCAAATGGCAAAACTAGGGTTTAATGTGTCTGCCCTAAAGAACATATGCGATTGAGTATGATGTCTATAGTCATACTTGATCGACTATGTTCAAACCCTAAAACATGCTCGATCGAGTATGATGATACCCTAGGCCCTAAAACATATGCTAAGGCCAAAAAACATATGCACACGCACCAAAAACATATGCACATGTCCAAGAGGTCCCTCGGAACGGCCAGAGTCAGCCCAGAACGGCCCAGGAAACCCTGACTCAACCCGGATTGGCCTAAAGCTAACCCGAACTGGCCCAGAAACATTCCTAAATCGATCTGGATCAAGCCGGTCCAAAATTAGGGTGCGACAATTATGCTTGGCCATAAGATTTCCAAGGAAGGTATTGAGGTGGACTGGGCCAAAATTGAGGTAATATCTAATCTACCACCTCCAAAGAATATGAAAGGTATTCATGCTTTCCTTGGACATGCGGGATTCTATCATCGCTTTATCAAAAAAAATTTTGTTCTTGCTAGGCCTTTGACAAGCTTGTTGGTTAAAGATGTTTTGTTTGATTTTAATGATGAATGCTTGCATGCTTTTAACACATTAAAGAGTGCATTAATCATAGCTTTGATGTTGACTTCACCAGATTGGTCCTTACCATTTGAGATTATGTGTGATGTTAGTGACTTTGCCTTAAGATGTGTATTGGGGCAGAGAAAAGACAAGAAATTACATGCCATTTATTATGCTAGCAGAACTTTGACAGGATCACAATTGAACTACACCATAACTGAAAAGGAACTCTTAGTAGTAGTGTTTGCATATGATAAGTTTAGAGCTTATCTTTTGGGATCCAAAGTTATTATTTTTACTAATCATGCTACTTTGAGATATTTTTTTACCAAAAAAGATGCAAAGTCGAGGTTAATCAGGTGGGTATTACTACTACAAGAGTTCAACATTGAAATCAGAGACAAGAAGGGCACAGAGAATGCAGTTGCTGATCATCTTTCATGATTGGAGAAGGATGATGATGATGGTGATGAAGTGGAGTCCATTAAGGAGGAATTCTTTGACAAATATGTGTTCATGGTCCAGTAAAAGGGAATTCCTTGGTGTGCAAACATGGCTAACTATCTAGCTTGCAGTAAAGTGCCTTCCAATGTTTCATATTAACAGTGGAAGAGGTTTTTTACAGACATTAAATATTATTAGTGGGAGGAGCCCTTCTTATTTCACCAATGTGTTGATGGCCTGATAAAAAGATGTGTTCCTGAAAAGGAAATAATGTTTATACTAATACAGTGTCATGATTCATCTTATACAGAGCATTATGGTGTAAACAAAACAGTCAGTCGGGTGTTGGAATGCAGATTTTATTGGCCAATAATCTTCAAGGATGCAAGGAATTATGAGCTTCATTGTGATAAGTGCCAGAGAACCAAGAATATCTCCAAGCATGATGAGATGCCTCAATCATCAATTCTAAAAGTATAAATTTTTGATGTATAGGGAGTGGATTTCATGGGACCATTTCCCATATCCATGGGAAATAAGTATATATTGATGGGACTTGATTACATCTCAAAATGGACAGAAGCAGTTACTAGTCCCACTAATGAAGGAAGGGTTGTAAGCCATCTCATAAAGAAGCTTTTTACTAAATTTGGAGTCCCACGAACACTCATTAGTGATGGAGGAGTACACTTTTGTAATGCCAAGTTTGAAGCCCTACTCAAGAGGTACAATGTGCATCATAAGGTATCCATGGCATATCATCCATAAACCAGTAGGCAAGTGGAGGTAGTGAACAGAGAACTGAAGAGAATCCTAGAAAAAGCAATCAATGGTTCCAAGAAAGATTGGACAGTAAGGCTGGACGACACACTTTGGGCATACCGTACAACATTTAAAACCCCTATAAGAACAACTCCCTATAAGATGGTTTATGGAAAAGCTTGTCATCTGCCTATAGAGCTTGAGCACAAGGCATATTGGGCGATCAAATACTTGAATAATGATCTAAAGAAAGCAAGGGAGAAAAGGCTACTGCAACTACATGAGCTAGAAGAATTGAGGCACTTAACATATGAGAATACTAAGTTGTATAAAGAGAAGACTAAGTAATGGCATGATACGTATATCAAGGTAAAATCTTTTCAAGTTGGTGATCATGTATTATTATTCAATTCCAAGTTGAAGTTATTTCTTGGAAAGTTAAAGTCATGATGGAGTGGTCCCTTTGAAATTTCATAAGTCTTCGACAGTGAAGCACTCAAAATAAAGAATGATAGAGGAGAGACCTTTAATGTCAATGGGCAGAGATACAAGGTATACCTTGGCGGTTTGATTCACATGCCCAAGGAAGTAACATCATTAGATTAAACCCTCAAGAAGGTAAGGTCCAACTAATGACCTTAAACCTAGCATGTAAATGTGTGTTCTTATGTGAAAATTCTATTTCCGAGTCTTTATTAAGGTTTATTATATTTTTGAATGTGATTAGTTTAAAACTTTTGATTTCTGCAATTTCAAATTGTGAATTTTTACAAGTTTAGCATGATTGTTTTGATGTGGTTTGATTAAATTTTGTTCTTTTAAATTAGTGTTCTAATGGTAATAAATAAAAGAAACATAAAATAAAATCAAAATAAAAAGAAAAATTTTGCACTCCACGATCATGGCATGGAAGTCCACAATCGTGACAGAAGAGGGAAAGATAAGGGCAAGTTATGATTAAACTGCATGATCGTGGACTTGAAGTCCACGATTATGGCAGAGAGTTGGCTACATTTTGCACTTAAAAACCACTAAAACTTAAGCATCCCTTCCTTTAAAAACTTAAACATCCCCACTCTCAAGAACTCAAAATAATCATTTTCCCTCTCCCAAACTTAATTTTCTCATCTTCCTAACTTCATTGCAAGTAGATTTCAAGGTTTTTACTGCATTTTCTCCCAAATCATCATCATATTAAAAGGTAAGAATTCCCTTCTCTCTCTTATTCTTGAAATCAATTTTTCCAATCTTTGGGTTTTCTTAAGAAGAGTGATTTTGGCTAGATTATGGATAATTTAGGGATAAAATAGGTGTGTTTGCATTATGTACATGATTATTCTTCTACTTTTCTTTCATTTACAAGCAATTTGGATTAAAACACAATCAAAGGAGAGAAATGCTCAAATTTGAAACTCAATGATCGTGGTCAAAGGGAATTATGCCCAAATATGCTCTTTTTCTTTGGTTGCCTTACTAAGAGACTTTATATTCAATTGCAGTTATGTCTAAGAGAGTAAAGGAAACTGCAAGATGCTCAAAGGAAAAAGGCAAGGCACTCGAGACATCCATACAAGACATTACCAATCAATTTATAGCGCCATTCCCAATTTACTTAGCCTAAGAAGATAGAAAGTACCAACAGGTAAAAATAAAGCAAAGTATCCTTCCTCGCTATTTTGATTGGTCTGTGCTTGAAACTTTAAGCATTCATAAAACCTTAAAAGCATATGCTCTTAAGTTAGGTTGGGGAACTTTCA
The DNA here is from genome assembly GCA_948192965.1 of Dalechampia spathulata. Lineage (NCBI taxonomy): Eukaryota > Viridiplantae > Streptophyta > Magnoliopsida > Malpighiales > Euphorbiaceae > Dalechampia > Dalechampia spathulata. Next base: position 6,893 of record CANYBF010136332.1, on the reverse strand, counting down.
TCATCGATAAACACCATGTATGTAAAGAATTAGTGCATGAATTCTATATAACTTATGATTTTGTTGATAACAAACTAGGTAGAATCAAATTAAAGATGAGGGGTACGACACTTGAGATGAATTATAATATGATCAAAGATGCCACTGAATTACCCCAACATGATCTTTCATCTTCGCATGTTGACTTTAAACCTAAGAGATTTTAAACTGAAAACACAGAATGCACCCTGCCATACAACACTATGAATGCCCCAAACTTGCTAATTTGAGACCCTGCTTTAATTCTTTTTCATAAATATATGGTTGTCTCTATCTTTTCTAAGACAGAGAATAATAAGGTCTCAACCCAGGAGCTGTTTCCAATATGGTACATGCATAATGGTCATGATTTTTGCACCACATTCCATACTATGAAAGGGTTTATGAAGATGGCTAAACCTACGAGCAATAAGTTAGGATTAATCTATATCATAACTATCATTGCTATTTATTTTGATGTGAATTTTTCTAATCTAACCCTTATGCCATTAGATATGTTCTCGGCTAGATATCTTTATGATGTAGGGTTGTTACAATCAAGAGGGCTACAGTTTAGAGCCTATGAGGATAGGCAAGGTGTAAAATATAGACACCTAGATGAAGACAGTGATAAGGAGGAGGAATAAGGTGAAAGTGCTACTCAGGGGGAAGATCGGACAAATGAACAAGAGTATTAATAGCAACAGTAAATGCCTACAGCTAAAATTGGAGTGGATAACTCCATCGAGGCACTGCTAAGGAGACTAAAGCAAGGAAACGCTAACAATGCTACTTGCCTCAAATGGGTGGAGGCAACAATGAATGACATCCATAGAGAGCAGCGGTACCAAACCAAGAAGATGCTTAGATTCTTTCAACTCTTGTGTATCCATGTTCTATCCCCAAATCCATCTCCACCATCCTCTCCCCTCCTCTGGGCATTTAAATTTTAACTTTTCCTTTATTCTTTTATGTATATTTACTTTTATATCTGTTGTTTGTTTCCACATTGAGGATAATGTGTTCTCTAAGTGTGGGAATGCTTATGTGCTTATGTTTATTTTCTATGTTTATTTGTTTGTTTATAGCTTTATTATTTTCCAATGTTGTGTATGTATGCATGAGTGATTTGAATTTTTCATGTTTTGCTTGCATGATTGAGTGATTGTGTGTTTATGAATTATAATTACTTGAATATGGCATAAGCATTTTTAGAAATGAATATGTTTAACTTGAAATCACCTTAATTTGAATAATCCTTTTATAAACTTAGCAAATCACTAGGAGTGAGAAGGTATAATTATTTACCTTAGATAATGAGCTTAATCATTTTATGACTACACTAGAAAATAGAGCATAGCTTATTGGAAAATGCATAAGATATGTGATGTGAGAGTTTAAAAGGTAGAAATTGGAGGAAATGACTAAGGAAAAGAAAATAAAAATTAAAACAATAAGCCAAAAAAGATAAAAGCTAATTGTTACACTATCATTAGGGGTGCCCAAAACTAGCCCTAGTGACAAGAACAACGATAGTAGCCATTTAAGCAAAGGTAGTATGTTAAGTAACTGGGTACCATCGCCATAAGCGTGGGGTATTCGATAAGAAAGACCTACCTCTCAAACAAGAAGATAAACAAAAATTGAATCCAAAGTAAAAAGAAAAGAAAAACAAAAAGACAAGGAATAAAAACCTTATGATCCTCAAAACACAAAGGCAAGTAGATCACTCACATTTCATATCTAGGCATAGAACGAGGAGTTGTGTTGTGTTAGCTAGTACAATTGTATGAATGACTAAGGTTTATTATCTAAGTTAAACATTTCTAACTTCTCAATTACTAAGGATTTACTAAGTTTATATGAGAATTATATAAGATGGGTGATGATGGTTAAAACTGTTCATTTTCAACAAATGTAATTATCATATCATGAGTACATCATAATTCTTTATTTTTGTATGCTATCTTTGCTTGAGGAAAAGCAAAGGTTTAAGTGTGGGGATGTTGATGTCTACCATCATGCATTATATTTTAGATGTTTTAGGATGTGAGTTTGCATCAATTTCATTATGTTTTGCTTCATTTTATTTTATCTTTGGTGGAATTTGATGTGTGTTAAGTGTGTAGAGATAACAGAGTGAATAAAAAGAAATTGAAGAGTTTTATGCATAAAGAAGCAACTCCACGATTATGGCATGCAACTCTACGATTGTTATAGAGATCATATCAAGAGAAGAAGCTTTTAGACAACTCCACGATCATGGGCTGTAGCTCCATAATTATGGCAGAAAGCATGAGTTAGAAAAAGAAACCTTTGGAGGAACTCTATGATCGTAGCATCCAACTCCATGATCATGGACTATCAATTATTAGGTAAATGTAAGTACAATTTGATAAAAGATAAAGTGAAAGAAAGTGGGTTCCATGGGGGAAACAAGAACAAAAAACTTTAAAGGAGCTTTAATGGGTAATGGAGTCCACATCATGGGAAGAGTAATGGGTAAAGAAATGGATAAACTCAAGATGAGGCAAAGGGTGACCTCTATTCAAGGATTTAAGGGAGGAACCAATGTTGTACTGGGGATTATCCATTCTTTTACAGATTATCTTCTTAGTTGTTACTTTATCTTTCTTGTTTTCTCTCTTAAGCCATGTGTGGTTAAATGCTTTCTTGTAGGAATATATTTTTACAATCCTTTGTTGGGATAATTGATTGTGCTTTATTTTATATTACTATGAATGTTTAATTTTAAAGATTTGAGTTTAGAAATGATATCTCATACTTTATTATTACAATGAGAGTTGGATTATAGAATGCTTGAACATTGAAAGGTGTTTAACTCTAAAGGTTAGCTTTCAAAATGAAATCTTAAGCTTTGTAATTGCAACGAGAGTTGAATTATAGAATGCTAGACATTCAAGTTAGGTAGATATGTATAAGAGATCTACATGTTTCTAGCTCCTGTATGATTGCTTATTGGTTTCTCCAATTGAGGGAAATAGATCAAGAGAGTGATTTCGAGATTAATAGAAATTTAGTTAGTTCTGCCTTGAGAGAGGAGGATTGATGCTTTTGGATATCTTGGGTGGTAATAAGCATATTACTATTATCTCAACTTTATGATATAGATTTCAGTTCCTATGTTTCTTAATATTGTTTTCATCCCTTAACACTGTTTCTATTCTTGCTTCTTTAAATACTTGTTTTGTAATTGATTAGCTGCATATGATACAACAACCCCTTACTGTTGCTTAAACAAATTAGAAATTAAATAATGATGGTTGAGCAATAAATTCGAGATCGATATTATACTACAATAATCTGTATACTTATAGTAACGTAGTCGAGTAAAACTACTATGCTTCACTTCTAGAGTCAATCATAATGTGACGTTCAAACCCATCAAGTATGGTATTGAGCACTGTGAATTGCTATGTAATCAGATCTACAATAAATAAAGTAGTAGTAGTAACAGGATCAGTAGCGATGGAAGGAGCAGTAGCAGAATCAAGAGCAACAGCAGAAGATGATCCACCCTTAAACTGTCTCTATCATTTATAGCTCAAGGCTGCCTGGCGTCTAGCATCGTCGTAAGGGGAATCAATGCATGCATGGAGCTTGATAAGAGTATCATCCACTGGATACTCTGTACCCTCTGGAATAGGCACCTGCATGTGCCTACAGACTTCAACAGCTTTGGCACCATACAGTGCCACTATATCATTAGGAAGACCCAATGCCAAAAGATGCTCCAACCATCATTTGATGTACTTTGTGTGAATAGAGTACTCATTAACGCAGTTGTGAGCGCCGGTTTCTACCGGGGCCCAGAGTGAGGCTTACAAAAGTCATCTCTATATTGGTTTGTTTTAACATTATTCATATTTTGATTTAACTAATTATATCTTTAAGAATCAATACTTACTTTTATCACCACAATCCTTATCTATTCAATTCGTGACATAAAGATATTAGAAATCAATGAACCTTATAATTGGATATTGAAATAATACCAAGCTCCCCGAGTTTGATACCCTTCTTACTCTATACTAAGTCCATCGAGACTAGGGGATTTAATTTTGATTGCAATTGTATTTTTATTAACCCCTTAAATCCCTGTTCCAGGAGCAGAGTGTGAGACCTACGTACTCTAGTGGTAGTATGGGTACGAGATTGAGTTTATGTCGTACCTGTGGTTGGACTCACTATAGAGCTTGTTGGAGGGGTCGTAATTTATGTTTTTGCTATGGAGAAGACAATCACTATGTCTGGGAGTATCCTGAGCAATAAGGTGGGCCAGTACGTATTGTTGCTGAGGGAGAGACTCATCGATAGCAACCAAGGTCTGGTTAGGTGGGCTCACAGGGTTCAGAGAGGGGCCGTGGTTGAGGCAGAGGCTGAGATAGAGGAGGACGTGGTGTGAGTCAGGGGTCCGTGAATCAAGTTGTTGGGGCTCCTGCTAGAGTGTATAACCTAGTGCATTGTGAAGATCAGTGTGCCTCTGATGTGGTTCTTGGTAATGTTCTCATCTCTGAATATGATGCTTTAGTGTTGTTTGATCTTGGTTCTTCGCATTCATATATTGATGTTGGTTTTGCTCAATTACTTAAGATGTCGAGTGAAAGATTAGGTTATAGGATAGTGGTTTTGAGTCCATTAGGAGGGGACATGATAGTTGAGAGAGTCTATAGGTGATGTCCCTTAGTTATTCAGGGTATATGTTTCTTATCTGATCTCGTGGAGATGCCATTCCGGGAATATGACATTATACTAGGGATGGATTGGTTAGCAAGGTACGGTACGATGATGGACTGCCAACGGAAGATAGTGACCCTTCAGCCTTCTGAACAAGAAGCGATTCTGATTAAGGGTAACGTGCCATCAGTGACAGCAAGGCTGGTGACAGCTGTAACTACACGAAAGTAGCTGTTACAGGGCTGCGAGGTGCTACTGGCACATATGATTGAAGGGAGACAGAAGGGTATATAGTTAATAGAGATTCCTACTGTATATGACTTCCCTAACGTGTTTCCAGAAGAATTGCCAAAGTTACTGCCTGAGAGGGACATGGAGTTTGAGATTCAGGTGTTACTGAGTACGGAACCGATATCCATAACACCTTATCGCATGTTACCTACCAAGTTGAAGGAGTTGAAGGTGCAGCTACAAGAATTGCTAGATAAGGGGTTTATCTGTCTGAGTGTTTTACCTTGGGGTGCACCGGTGTTATTTATGAAGAAGAAGGATGGGTCTATGTGGATGTGTATAGACTATAGATAGTTGAATAAGGTGACGATCAAGAATCGATACCCATGGCCTCAAATAGATGATTTGTTTGATCAGCTTAAGGATGCGGCAGTCTTTTCTAAGATCAATCTGAGGTCAGGTTACCATTAATTATGGGTGAAGGAAGGTAGTGTGGCAAAAACAGCGTTTAGGACTCGATATGGGCATTATGAGTTCTTGGTGATGCCGTTTGGTTTGACAAACACACCTGCAACATTTATAACTTTAATGAACATGGTTTTCTCTGATTACCTCGATCAGTTTGTGGTCGTGTATTGGTTTACCATATGATTAAGTAGTGGAAGAAATTTAAAATTTTGCTTTAGAATAGCAAACCAAGAATGGATCTTTGCATCAAAACACAAGAAAAACCAAGATAATATGAGATATGGCATAAAGGGTAGTAACTCTTACTATTCAATGCGGATCTCCTTCATTCTTGATCTCTATTTTGTTTATGGTTGTAGAAAACCAAAAACCATCAAAATAGGCAGCCTCCAACAGTATCCACATGAAATAAAGAAGTCCAAGCAAGCAACCAATTGCTTTTATCTCCTTTCCTATGAACTAGCAAAGAAAAGAAGAAAAATCTTATGGAATTTTCGTCTTCCCCACAATCAAGCTTGTGAATGCCGAACCCTATTCCATAGAAAGAAGGTGTGGTTGGCACAAGGAAGACAAATGAAGTGGCTTCACCTAATTTTGAGTGATAACATTATATTTATACTCAAAAATTAGGTTAAGCTGAAACCCTTTTAGCTTAAGTCAAGTCAGGGCCCACTTGTGACAGATATGGCAAGTGACTTTCACTTACCTTGTCATAGTCCAACTCTCATAGCCCATTTTGAACCTTATAGACTTCTAAACATTCAGAGTCAAGTCCATATGTCTTAAGTTTATTTCCATAAGTGTTTTTACAACTTTTCCAAAAAGTACAAAACTGCCCTTTTAGCTTGTTTCCTTATTTATAAGTGTGTGACCTTTTGGGTTCCTAATATGTTGGCAACATGCTAAATCTCATATTTAGCATGTAAATCATGAGTAGTATCTAGTTATACATCATGATTACCCAAATATTAGGAGGTCAATTATTGGTTTGACTTTAACCCTTCCATATCATACACCGCTGCAATAAACTCCTTTAACCATCACTATCTCTTTCAGGTTTGAGTATGGATTAATATCAACTCAATGTATGACTAATTATGTTAAGTCATACCCTAAAATAGATTTCTCATGTCATATAATATTTATTCCCAAAATGCCCCTGTGAATCATATTGGCCCTGGGCATCTTACTCTGGCCAGAGATTCCTGAATAAAGACTACTTGATGAATCTTTGAGATAACCCCTACTATTAATCTGGGGTGGTGAATTCTCTATTGATATTCAAATACCTTCAACTATGTTATATCATACCCAACCTTCAAAGTATGAACGCCTCTTAAGGAGGAATAAAGCATAGGAGTCAAAGTATAGTAATCCATAGTTAAGATAACCTTGATATCTCAAGTCTAAGGATACTTGCACTACTGATATGAGTGAGATATAATTTCACAGACATAGATCAATTATCCATATGAAAT
>CANYBF010136308.1:0-40830 GCA_948192965.1 Dalechampia spathulata | reverse complement strand
CTTTAGTTCAAGCCAACGATCCTGTCTTTACCCATAGCTAACTTCTACTTTGCATTCCCGGACGCTAGCGACGTATAGAATCACTTAGAGAGTGATTTGGTAGGGTTTTAGGGCGTTTAAGCTGAAGGAAAAAGGATTAACTTAATGAAAAACCGTTCTGTTTTCTGCCTTAAAAGTCAATTATAACGTAGCGTACGGCCGTACGGACATTGGTACGCCCGTACCGACTCCAAAAGCCTGATACCCTCAACTCCTGCGAGTTGGCGTACGGCCGTACCACTTGTTGGTACGCCCGTACGGGTACTGTTCATCTGTCCCCAAAATATTTTCCTGCGAGCAAACCTGATTCCTACGAGCTGCGGTATGGCCGTACGCCCATGTGGTACGCCCGTACGCACTCGAGGCCCTCAGTTCCCTATTTCTGCTCTGACTCATACGACCGTACGGCCAACCCGTACGCCCGTACCACTTCCTAAAATCACACAACATGCCTATTGGCATGCCTAACTCGCCCGTAACCTGTCCCAACGCTCATACCAACCTACAATACACTTCCAATCACATTCTTAAACACAAATACAAGCCATCCCTCATCCAACCGAGAAGACATGCTTCCCAACAAGGCGACGACACACAGTCAAGCCAATAAGGCAATACACATATACGCATTATACATTCATTCACATACGCAAGCCATCAGTAATCATACACACACGTACACATACACATACACAGTCACATATCACCCTAGACACGACGTATAAACGTATAACTCCTAGGGTCTCTAATGTGGGTGTAACAATAGGGGTGCAAGTTGGAGGCACTACGAAGATCGTGTTTTATTTTTTGAGAAGATTTGTATTTGATAAGATTAACAATTAGGCTAAGGTGAAGATTTGTTAATATTAACCTAATTTTGTTTTGTTAGGCTATCCCACATTGACCGAACTCCGTTATCAAATTTTTTCGGGTGTGTACTTTCTTTATTTTCTTTTATTCCGCACTTATTTCTTTTAGTAGTATTCAATATTCATTTATTGGATTTATTTATTGTGAATTATACTGTGCAAATAAATTATGTCTAAAAAGACTGAGTTTTAAATGGGATTACATGTGACATCTCCAGATTTTATGAGAATTTATTTGAAAAGGTAATTCTGTCTTAGAAGATTATTCCACAGCCTTTGTTTCATTTCGTAAACTGGTTTAGTATAGTCTAGCTCATCATTCGTCTCCTCAAAATAAAGAGAGTTTTAGAATTTAAAATCCTGAAGCATTCATGCCTTTTATTAGACAAAAACACTCAACTCGTGCATCTTTATACATTTTCATTGGCTTGATCTAACAAACGTGATCTCGATATACATGCAAATACTTGTAATTACTTGCAATAGAAGAAAATACCCAATAACCATCAAACGCATAGATCAATTAGGTTCTTCTAGCTTAACCAATATCCCAAGTTAAGAGTCTTGTAAACATAGCATGCTAAAACTAGTTTTGTCTAATTCTGCTTACTCGCATACAGATATAGATGAGTTGAGGTTTATAATTTAATATTTAGATATTAGATAGTTAATTATATCAAAAAAGAAAAAGAATAAAAATCATTTAACCAAATTTAAATAAAATCAATCTATGTATATATGTTATTGATATTTTATGAATCTTAGTTATTATGCACTATATTTCAAGTACTTATAATTTCTTGTACCACAAGGAAAAAGAAAAAAGAAAACCAAAAACCATGAAGAAAGAGTCAACTATTCCATTTGCATATCCTGAAAGAGTCTCTCATGTTCGTAGTATCTCTTGTCATGTTGCTATTGTCATTCTTGAGTCATGCTCTCTCCCCTTCGTTGCCCATTGTTCCAATCTCCTTGCTCCTATTCTTACCTTTCACTTTCATATAATTGTCTTTGTTCTTTCCTTTGTTTCTGCAGTCCTTTATAGACAATCCAACCCTCAAAAAACAAAACAAAATAATGCCTTTTTTTCATGGGTTTTCTCTTCCAAGCATCTCTCTTTTCCTTAATCCTCATATTCTTCAACATTGTTCTCATCTTCTCACACCCTTGTCCCTCTTATCATCAGATAACTATTCAAATCCGTTACTTGTTTCATCGAATTAATGCCACTGGTCTGATTTTTGATTGCCAAAAGTAGCTTCAAGGTAAGTGATTTTGCTGTATAAAGCATGTATTTTTTCTCCTCCTCCTTCTTTCTGCTTTATTCTCAGACTCGAACTTGAATTTTCTGTTAACAGCATGACATTCATTTTAGTGATTTTCACAGATTCATATCCAGTATGTGTATTTCTTCATACTAAAGCTTTGGTTGATAGCTTGACAATTTCTGGTCTTACTAGTCTTTCTTCAGATGTGAACAAACTGTAAAATAATTAAGTTTTTAGCTTTACAAAACGTAAGATTATACAATGATGGAACCAGAAAAATCTTTCGGGGGCCTACTACCAATTGATAGATTTCAACCTCAAAAGGCTATTTTTATTATCATTGACATGGGAGATCTATGATTCTTATGGTCTATAAGTACATGTTGTTCATTCTTAAGAAGAGAGTGGATTTCAATTCTGAATGCTTTGACATGCTTGTTGCAGGAAGATAGTGTTTGATCAGCAGCAAATGGCATCATCTTTAGGAGAGCTTCTTGCAGAGGAAGGATTTAGGGGAAGAAGATCAGGTATGGCTGCAAGAGCTTCATTTCGGGCGGATGCTGTGATCAAGGTTCGCCACTTTTCGCATGATAATTCCAGGACAGAATCTCCATTAATCCGTAAAACCAAGACTGAAAGGACAAGATCTGATGTATCTCGCCACATTTTGAGAGGTGAATCACCGACGAGTGATTGTAGTTCCAGCAGGAGAGCCAGGGATTGTGATCATTTGGTTTCAAGAAGAAAAACTGATGGTAGATCAAAGATAGAATCCTGGAAAATTTCTAGAAGCCGCTTCCAAGTTCAAAATGATGTGCAGAATATCAATACACATCACTCAGAAGAAGTTGGAGAAAGTGAAATAACTGAGATCGGCGAGGAAGAAGATAAAGTTAAGGATATCTATTCTGATAAAGCTTATAACTCTGACAGGTGTGAAAGGTCCTGTCGGGGAAGTGGAGTGTACGGAAGGTCTTTACAGAGGAGGGAGATTAGCAATTCTGACAGAAATGTGCTTAAGTATACAGCCTTCAGGAATGGCAATGAGAAAAACATCAGACTACCTCATCAATCTTACGATATCTCGGTTAGAGGTCTGAAGAAAATAGAAAAGTCCAAAGGCGGTGATCCTGAGAGAAAACCTGAGAATGTCTCGCAGACTGTTTCTCAGCTTGCTTTGGATGAAGTTGCTGTCAAAGCCTTAATCTCCATCTTAAATGGTTACATTAAGCGTTTAATAGAAGAAGACGAATTCCGGGTTGCCCTTCGCAACAATTGTTTCTCATCTCTTGATGCATTTGAAAATGGAGAAGAAGAAAATATTAAGAGCAAAGTCGTCAGCAGTCTTGAGCAAGCAATTGAGATGGTGGAAATGGCTGCAGCCGAAGCTGCAAGCACAAAGGATTTGAAGAAAGCTGCAATGCATCTGAGTGCAATCACAAGTTTGAACTCAACCGATTTGAAACATGGACATACGTCAGGAATCCCGGATTCCAGGCTATCAGCTTGTGGGCATCTTTATCTCAGTGTGATTTATAACCTCCAGAAGAAGGATAAGGCTTCATCTAAGTATATTCTACAGGTATTTATTGATTCTCCTTTTTCAGCAAGGACACTCTTGTTGCCCGAACTCTGGGACCATTTATTCTTTCCACATCTTTCCCATTTGAAGGAATGGTATAATCAAGAAGCAGATTCTCTGTTGAAAACACCAAGCAGGATAACGAAACTTAAGTTTCTAGACAAAGTATATAACGAAATCCTGGATTCTGGTACTTATCAGCTAGCAGTTTACTACAGGGAGTGGATTACTGAGGGAATTGAAGCCCCTTCCCCTCCTTCTATACACATCCCTATGATCTCGGCTCATGAATCTGAACAACTGGATTTGCAGGATCATTCCTCAGGTTTAAGTGGACCTTTTGATCCTTTCTCACCGCAGCCGATGGTTAGTAAAAAGCTATATGAAGCTGTATTCGGCCATTCCAGTAAGCCTGGAGATTATGAAGCTGAAGACATTGAAAAGATGGATAACTCTGATAATGAAGCAACAACTTCTAATGGGTCTGCTTATGAATTCAAACCAACAATGGTGAACTCGTCTGAAATTGTGAAATATCAGGATCAAGACTCAGAAACATACTCCTTCAAGGATGCGCAAGATAACATCTGCTCTTCTGTAAGAAACTTGAGCATTTTCATTTTTCTCATTTCTTTTTTTAATTCTTTATGCTTTGCTTCATATGCCCTTTTGATCGATCTTCAGTATCAAATAGTTTCATTAGCTTTTTGTCTATTCATTCTGTAAATGAATTGATTCATGTTTCAGGAATTTGACTTCTCTGCAGGATAATGATCTCATGTCATCCAAGGAAGATTGGAAGTTGGTTAAACCGAGTCCTTCACCAGAAAGCGATATCACTAACGAAATCACCAACTATATTGAACAGCCACAACCTGCAACATCTGGTCATATTCTGAATACATTTTCTGATACAAATTCAAACGAGTCGATCCTCAGGAACATAGCAAAATCTGTGTTTGAACTGCATGTAACTGAGGAGCCTGGTGACATCATCCTTCCTGCTCTTTCACTCTACAACAAGGTACCAGTTTTTGTTATTTCTGGAAACTACTTGATCCTGTGATATTCATTATGTGACTTCTATCAGATGATTCTTTTGCATCCCGTTAATTGGTATCTTAATAGTTTTCTCCTTTAAATGTCATTCACTGTTTGGTTCTTGAATTCTTTTGCAACTGCAGCCTATCAAAGTAATGGCTTCTTCTGAAGGTGAGCAAAAGGGAAAATGAAATTACTCATTTCTGATTTGTGCTAATGTTTGGAGTCACAGCTAATGATGCTCTCACTTGATGCAGCGTTGGATCAAACATATGAATATTTTGATAAAGGATCAATTCTGCAAAGTGTCCCTCAGGAATTTATTTGCCCTCTATCAGGCCAGTTGTTCGAGGATCCAGTGACCCTGGTAACCGGACAAACCTTCGAACGAGAAGCCATCAGGGATTGGTTTAACAAGGGAAATAGAACTTGTCCTGTCAAAGGAAAAGCTCTGGAATGTCTCAGTGTTCCATGTACAAATTTTGTTTTGAAGAGGGTGATCGATACCTGGAAATTAGAGTACCGTAGTCATCTATTAGCTCTTGCCTCTCAAATAATTGTAGATTCAAGGAAACATGAAACGAGGAGAACCGATGAAGAAGCAATTCTGATATTAGAGAGACTTGTCACTACCTTCGGCAGCAAGGAAAGATTAACAAATGCTAAACATCTTGTATCACTTGGAGGTTTGGAATTTCTTACCTCAAGGGTTTTATCTGGAGATTTGGAAGAGAAAACACGCATTGCAGCAATATTATCCTGCTGCATTGAAGCAGATGCAGGATGCAGAAACTATATAATTAAGAGAATTGATAAATGGTGTCTCCTGGAGCTGCTTCACAGCAAGCAACCAAATTCCAGAAAGAATGCTGTGCTTTTACTGACCGAATTGCTATGTCTAAGCAGGTCTGTAATATGCGTACCCGAGCACTTCTCTTTTACTTGGCCGTCTAAACTATCAATTTTTCCGACGAGTCATGGTAACATTGTCTATGATTTTGAATGTTACAGGAGGAAAGACGTGAAATTATTTTTAAGTGGTTTGCAGAATGAGGAGTTGTTGAGTGCAATGCATATCCTGGTGACGTATCTCCAGAATTCTTCACCTGAGCAAAGGCCCTGGGTTGCTGTGCTTTTGTTACACCTCGATCTTCTGGTATGTTAGCCCAGCAGAAATGTGACAGTTCATTTGACAGATCTCCTGAACTTGAGAACCTTGCACGGTCGACGTCCAACTGATTCAAATCACCGACTCAAAATAATTAATATAACTTGATAGTTTGGTCTAAGCTATTTAAACTCATTTTCGTTCTTACATTGTACCGATGTAGGGTGTTGCAATATTCCTTGTTAAATACGCCCAAGACGGCTAAGATTCTTAACAACTAACTGGTCAGTTAATCCAAATTATTCTCCCAGAATGATCAATCCGAGTTTAAAAGATAGGCCTAAGCTATTTAAATCCATTTTCTTTCCCACATTCCACATGGGATGTTATAAAGAACCCAAAATGACCGGGGTTTAGGGAGCCTGCAATTGCATATAGCCAATTCGTATGTGCGTTTAGTTTTGCCATGTTGTAACTTTTGACACTGTGTTGATATATATCACAGGTTGAATATCATAAGATGAGCATATACAGAGAAGAAGCCGTTGAATCCATTGCAATGGCCCTGGAAAGTAGTCTAACAGATGAGAAGGTCTGCGACAAGTCTTGCAGTGCTCTCCTCGCACTCGGAGGAAGGTTTTCTTCTTCTGGGAAGTCATTGACAGAGTGTTGGATCCTGAAACAAGCAGGTTTTAACAAGATTTCTGAAGTAAATTCTCAACAAGAAGATTCATCATGTGATGACTCTTCTTATTTGGTAAGTTCGATCTCTTTTTTCTGCGGTATGTTTTCATGATTTGTTTTGCTCCAGTCGCCTGAAATCATTTATTTAAAACTTTTAGGAAGATGAAGAAGAGACTATTGACGAGTGGCAAAAGAACTTGTCAATAACATTACTTGGAAATCGAATGAAATCATTCTTAGAGACAATTTCCAAGTGCTTGGCATCTGGAAAATTAGATTTAGTGAAAGCATGTTTAACCACGATTGGATGGATGAGCTATGCAATTTCTGCAATATCCGATGCTGAATGCCACCTCTCTGCCTTTTCTGCTCTCGTTTCTGGGCTGAAAGATTGCTTGGAAAATGGCGCACAGATTGAGTTCAGGGTTCTTGCTTCCTCGTCATTACTTAATTTTAGCAACATTCCAGGTTAGCAGTTTTTTCTTGCTTGCGCACAGTAGTCCCGACTCGAAACCCGACTCCTATGGATTCTTCATATAGGCTCAAACTCGAACTTCAAGCTCCGTAAAGAACACTTGTACTGAAGTCATTGGCTTACATCGAAGATCAGTTATTTCATATAGATTACACATACGAAGTAATAGCTGAATGATAAAATGACATTTGGTATGAAAAGTATACCCATCAAGTTCCATGGACAAGTCATGATCGACATAAAGAATTATCATTTCATGTAGATATCTTACGTAGAATGACTGACAAATAGATGCATGTTAATTACTATAACAATATCTTATAATATTGATAATGAAGGCAGCAACTTGTATGTTGCAGAATGCAGGGTGATGTTGATGACAATAGCAGAAGAGATTGCAGTTCCTTTACGAAGCCTTGCTGAAGTAACATGGACAGCCAAGCAATTACATGCCATCATCTCTGGAGAATATCATTGATCTGCAAGCACGTTCTTCAGGAATCTGGAGACATGTTAAATTTCCAGGCATATCTAACTTTGACTACGGCAGGCAAACTCTTGTAATCAAACAAACAGAAAAAGGGAAGCATCCACTCAAACCTGAATTGTAAAATATCTGACATTCCATATTTGTATATGAATACTTCAATATCCTCTTAGGCACAATATACATTAATTTTTTCTAATATTAGTATTTTTAAAATTAATAGAAATCCTTTTATTTTATATTAAATTTAATTATCATCAATAACATTTAAAATAAATAATATTAATATAATATAATATTATATTCATATTGTACAAGACAATGAAGTTTAAACAATATATCAATTTAAAATAATATTTAAATAAAAGGTGATTTTATTTTAATATAAATTAATACTAACATATGACGATGGGGACGGATATGGATAGGCTCAGAAAGTGTAGGGAGTAAATGGTAAAGTTTTCCTCCCTGAAAAATTGAACAGTGCTTGCATCCTCGAAAGCTTAAAGCCGGCTGTGATTTAATTTAAACTGCTAATCCAAATCACTAAAACCCTTTCTGATAAATCTCAGACCCTTTTTTTTTTCCTTGTTTGCTATCCGTTTGCTTTCATCTGCACTTTTACATTTGCCCTTTCTCCATTTATCCACACTGGTAACAGTTTCTCTCTCAATCTTCTTTTTTCCCTTTTCCTTTCTATGCAGAATGTGGGTGTCCTTTGTTACCCAGCTGAACAATCTAACTGATGGGTTTTCGTTTCTTGCTTCTATTTTTTATGATTAATGTGTAAAGATGGGATCTTTTGTGATTATTTCTTTCGTAATTTGCTCAATTCAGTGAATAACGTTAGGAACTTTATGTTGTAAAGTGAGTGTCCCACTGAAACTAAACTTACAGCTTTTTTCTTTTACCAGTACTTAGCTTTGGATAAGTGAGACGGAGAATTCAGTTTCTTTTGGATTGTAAGAGTTAGTTTATGTTCATTTTGCTAATTCTGAGCTTATTTGGATAAATGATAGATGTTAGATTGTCGAAAAGTATTATTATTAACAGTAATCTTGTACAACAAAGTAAAGATTCGGCTAAGTTCAAGTAATGGAGCTTATTTTGGTAGAAGTTGTTGTTGTAATATAACCAATTGTGATATGGCTTAGCAGCTACATTCATTATTTTATGTAGATTTTTCAGGTGTTTAGGCTAGGGTTGGTATTCCATTGGAATCAATTTTACACAAGATATGGAGAGTTTATGACGAGACATTTTACAGGTCGCGATTTTTGTCTTCAGAGATTCCATTTTTCTTTGGAAAAAAATGGCAGCGGTTGCAGCCTCTGGCCTGCAAATGGCAACTGTAAGGCCCTGCTTCTACTCTTCTCGTGGAGTGCTGAAGACCGGCGCTAGAATAATTGCTGCTAATTCTAACAAGGGATCATGGGCTAAGTTTGCAAGTGCTTCTCATTTATCATCTATACAGCCTTTCAAACATCAGAATTCAGCCTCAAGTTCGTTTAAATTTCGTAAGATCGCTACAAAGGCCTTGTCTGAATCTAGTGAAAGTAAGAAGACACCTGGATTGCCAATTGATTTGAAAGGTACTTTTGAATATTCTTGTTGCCATACACTCACATACGTACATATATTTGTTCCATTCATTGTATTAACAATATTATATGTCAGCTTTTACTTTTACATTTTCGCTCCCCGAGTGCATTTCTGCTGGTGTATTCATGTTTGCGTGTGAATTCTTGGCTGTCATCTTCATCTTTTAGCTTGTTCAGTGCACTGGCATCTGTTAGAGATGATGTTCTTCCCAATTAGAGATTTAATATTCCCTGTTTTTATTGTTAGTAGGAAGTTTATTTTAATAATTTTCCTATCACGAATTTATTTCCTAATTCCTATTTAATAAGATGGCTAATGGTAAGATATGAAATTCTAATGAGAAGGTACTAAACCTAAAATAGGAACATTATTAAATCTCTAATTAGGATGAATATCGTCTCTAACATCATCATTCTCCAAATAACATCATCATTATCGTTTGACACTTCCAATGGCATGCAGGTAAACGGGCTTTTATTGCCGGTGTGGCTGATGATAATGGATATGGTTGGGCAATAGCAAAATCTCTTGCTGCAGCAGGTGCTGAAATTCTTGTTGGAACATGGGTCCCTGTAAGTAATTCATAATCTCTTATTTTTCTTTGCATAATAATTCTCTTAGTGTTCTCTTTCATTTCTTGGTCTTTGTGAAAGCTATTGTTTTACTGACTAATTAGCTGCTTTTGTAGGCTTTGAATATTTTTGAAACCAGCCTGCGACGAGGAAAGTTTGATGAATCACGAGTGTAAGATTATACGGCTTATTTAAGTTTCATGAATGAATCACAAGTGTAAGATCATACAGCTAATTTTTGAGTTTCATATCAATGTTAAAGTCGCTAATGAACGGTTGATATTTCAGGTTGCCAGATGGTTCGTTGATGGAGATTGCCAAAATATACCCCCTTGATGCTGTGTTTGACAACCCTGATGAAGTGCCTGAAGATGTAATGGCAAAGAACAATAAGTTTTTTTATAGTAGATAAACTTGTTCTAAATAGTCTTCAACTGACAAGTTCAGATGTCACTATGTGCAGATAAAAACAAATAAACGTTACGCAGGATCCTCTAATTGGACTGTTCAGGTATACTTCATCATAATCTTGTTTTTCTTTTTATAGGAAATTCTGTGTTTTGAGGACCCTTCTTCTAAATATAAAATTTTTGAGACATCCAGCTTCTGGTACTATTCAAAGAAATTATTAGTCTTCTTAGCTGGCAGTTAATAATATTAGTACTTGCCTCTTAGGTATATTTTCTGAGATTTTGAAGCATGTTTTAACATGGCCATTCTTATCCCTTGTGCATGCATTTGCACCATGAGCCTAGGACTTGGTTTCTACTTTGTGCCTTGACGTGTTTCGTGGTTTTGACAATGACTTTAATATTTGTTATATTTGAAAAGTATTTTATTGATACAAAGGGATCACAGAGATAAGAAAACTGTCTGCTGGATGAGGATACATGAGAAACATACTTGGTCAGTTGGGTTCATCTAAACAAATAGATCTGAGGGAGAGAATGACAAAAAGGAAGAAAAATTAGCATTGCCAAGGTTAGCTGAGATGATACTGTTGTTAAAGATGAGAAGAAAAAAGAAAAGAAAGAGAGCGAGAGAGAGGAGAGCCAGAGAAGAAGTTGAAGTTTCATGAAATCTTCAGCAACACATTGAGGGATTATTCATGTGAAGCCTTTCCTATGTTTCAGCTTCCAATGTTTTTGTGATCTTGTAGCAATAATAGTCCTACATTAAACAAATTTTCCTATACTAGAACACTTCAACGACTGACTGACAGTTCGTGTGGTCATATATGTCTTGCAGGAAGTTGCTGAATCTGTAAAACTGGATTTTGGTAGTATTGACATCCTTGTACACTCACTTGCTAATGGACCGGAGGTAGATAATTTCTAGTCTTGAAAAGTTTTATTTGTTGTTGTAATTTCGATGTAAAAACAAATCATATCTATATCAGGTGAGCAAACCTCTCTTAGAGACATCAAGGAATGGATATCTGGCAGCCGTATCTGCTTCCAGTTACTCTTATGTTTCTTTGCTCAAGCATTTCCTACCAATAATGAATCCAGGTATCTCTTCTTTTGCTTATACAGAAAGCTGTGTAAATATTTCATCAACTCCATAGAAAACATAAGTTCTGAAATGTGTTGTTCGCTCAGGTGGTTCGTCAATTTCCCTTACATACATTGCATCAGAGAGAATTATTCCAGGGTATTTGTCTTATGCCTTTCTAATCTGGCATCCATCCTCACTGCATTATCATAATTATTATTTTGCCATAGGCCAATTATTATATAATCACTGTTTTTTGATACACAGGTATGGTGGAGGTATGAGTTCCGCCAAAGCTGCACTTGAAAGTGACACAAGAGTAAGTATTCAGTTCGCTTGCACTTGCACCTTTCGTTCCATATTTATTTAATGATTTCGGAACATTGCCATTCAGGTGCTTGCTTTCGAAGCTGGAAGGAAGCACAGAATTAGAGTCAACACGATATCTGCTGGTACCATTCCCCTTCATTTTTCACTATTTATTTCAGAATAAAAGTATTTTGTTAGTTCAATCTGAAAACCTGCATCTATCAAGAAGTCAACATCTTTCATCGTAATCCTATTATTGACATGTAGGTCCACTACGAAGCCGAGCTGCGAAAGCAATAGGATTTATCGATACCATGATCGAGTATTCATTAACCAATGCACCCCTGCAAAAGGAACTGTCTGCAGGTGACAATTAGTAGTTTTTCTCGTCTTTATTTCGTTGCATTACATTGATAACATTTACTGAGTTAGAGAAGTTGATGGAACAGATGAGGTGGGGAATACGGCTGCATTCTTAGCATCACCTCTGGCATCTGCAATCACTGGGGCGCTTATATATGTTGATAATGGTCTAAACGCAATGGGCATGGGCCTTGACAGTCCAATATTGAAAGACCTCAACATCCCAAAAGACAAGCATTAGCAGATTTTCCATAATGAGTGAACCTTGAAACTTCAAATTTTAGTCAACCTTCCTTGTTTCCATATCTGTTCATCGGCATAGGCGTGTCGCATAAGAAGACTCGGCCTGCAGCACCAATGTGTTTATTCATGAGCTCACACTTTTTGTAGGAATGGTTGAACATGCTGATAATCTGAACCAATGGTGTTGTGATGTATGCATCTTTTCCTTGAATGTAGGAGGCTTGTCATTTCGCGTTTTAGCAATGCATCTTTTCCTTGAACGTAGGAAGCTTGTCATTTCCTGTTATACCAATGCATTTTTTCCATCGCTAGAATAGGATTGAATACTTTCTCTACAACAAATATATTGATGAAAATAGAAACCTTTTTGCAACGAATTTTCAACAAAGTGTAACAATAGATTGATTATATTTCGTTGCTAAATTTGATGTTAAAAAATAATATAATATTTAGCAATAAATTAAGAACAAATTAGCAATCAAAATTAATGAGAAAACACTAATTATTATTTAACGGATTCCTTTTCTTGAATCAAAACAATAATTGCCAATTGTAGATATCAAATTTAAGAATGATATGATCATAATATTTGGAGAAAGCTCATTGTGATTGTGGTAAAAAAAGAATACAAATAAGTATAGAAGTTTAATGGAATAAATGTAAAAATTTGAGGGGTTAAAGTTACATTTTATGAAGAATTTTTTAACAATAATGATAAAGTTGCAGTACCAATTTGGCCCTCTGGGCAGTACAAATACAGAACAGAGCAAGCAAAGTTCAGTTCTTGGAACAAAGCATATACCAATATAGATATCACTGAACAATCAGAGTGAGGAAAAGTTAATATGGATTCATCAGTTTTCTCTTCGAAATTGAACCTAAAACAGCACCCATATCTTCTTTTTCCTTGTCCTTTCCATTCTCAATCTTCTTCTGGCATTCGTTTCAATGTAAAAGCCTCAAAAGCTGTTGCTGTTAGAAAATCTTCTCACAAGATTCGTTCTGAATTTGAACCTAAGCTCAGTAATGGCTCCATCCCTCCTAACTTCGACGCTCGCTTTCTCGACAGGGTATTTCTTCTTTTTTCTCTCTCATTTTTGCTGTAATATGTGCTTCTGTTGGTACTTCATGCGTTTTGTTCTGGAAAACATAGTGAAAGTAACTTTAGATTAATGGGTAGTTTATGTTTCTTGAGTTGGTTGATGCTGGAATTGAGTTATGCATGCTTTGAATTTTTGGATTTTAGTTGACAGTGGCTCCCCTCTGCTTTGAAGTGAAAATCTGGCATTTTTATGCTTCTCTGGTTTTCAACGGCATTGAATCTGAAAGGTTTGCACTTTCCGTTGGAAAGCTACAGAGAAAGGAGTAGAAGCTTGGTCTGTTGTGTATAGAGCTAAACTTGTTCTGTTATATTTAATGTGGAGCATTGATATTCTCTTAAAAGCAGCAAATCCCAGGTTTTTTTTCTTCGAATTTATGGTGCCAAAATATCCTAAGTTGAGGCTTGTTTTGCAACATGGGAAAGTGTGTCATCAATTTGAAGAGGATAAAGTTACTATTAAGCTTGTTTTTTTTTTCTCAAAACAAATCCTTTGGATTCAGAGAGTGGAGATCAAAGTGCCATGTCTTTCATTTGAACACAATTATGTTATGATGGCAATTGCATTAACATGCCATGAACCGTTTACATTTCATGCTATAAGCTGCATGATCAACCATGACATCATTATGATAGTAAATACATGTATTTTCAGCAAAAAGCTTTGGAAGCAGCAATGAATGACATAAATAACTCATTCGGAAAAGGAAGTGTTACCAGATTGGGCAGTGCCGGTGGAGCGCTGGTGTAAGTTTACTACTTGTTCCTACCAACACTCTATCTTCTATTTTCCCTCTTACCCTTGTTTATGCGTTGTCATGTTTTACCTGCTAGGCGTGGGTTTTAGCCAGAAAGATGGACGTATTTTGTCATTGCGTATACTTGTGGTTAGACCCTAATCTTGTGATATATTTTTTGCAGTGAGACATTTCCCAGTGGCTGTTTGACACTAGATTTTGCTTTAGGTGGCGGCATTCCTAGGGGAAGAATTGTTGAGGTATCAGCTAAATGTCTTCACATTTATCTTTATTTTACTTCAAAGAAATTCTATTTAATTATAACTTAAGATGTAGGTTGGTTTTCCTAAGAACTAAACCTGGTAGTGGAGTGTTTGATGATTAAGTTGTTATCTTGCGGAATCCGTTCTACTTGATAGCAAGGAAGCAAAATTGTGCAGGTATAGCCTAGGTAAGCTTTTAGCGAATAAGCATAGGCAGTCCACCCTTTGTTACATTTATTCTAGTACTCGGGAGTTGCTGTATCTACTTTGGACAGAAACTTAAAATCCAAAACTGCAAATTATGTTGAGAAATGAGCATGCACAATGAGGACGAGATTGTTTCTTTCATGAAAGACATTAGCTTTACTTGGAAAATAAAATTCACTACAGTCTTTGCAGATTGAATGAATGTGGCTCGTCATTTCTTGAGCTTTTAAGGATTATACCACTTGTTTGCTTGCTACATGTTCAATCTATCTTGAACTTTTTGACAATCTGGAAATTTTATTTTTCAATTTAGTTCATTTTTTCCAATATTAATTTGCTTTCTGTTGGCAGTATCTGAAATTTCTGCTGATAAATTAAGCAGATTACTGTAAGAACGATGGACTTTTTTATGCACAAATCACTTGGTTATTAGGTTTTTTTAGCCAAATACTGTTTCATTGCAAATAGCCACTCATGTTTGTAGATATTTGGACCAGAAAGCAGTGGGAAGACAACCCTGGCGCTCCATGCAATTGCTGAAATTCAGGTCCTTAATTGTTTTAAGTTTTTGTTCTTCTTTTCAATGGTATATTAGAAGATTATTGTTATGGGTGATTTTTGTCTCTAACGAACCAGGATGCAATTTTCTATACTTAATGTGCAGAAGCTAGGTGGGAATGCAATGCTTGTTGATGCTGAACATGCTTTTGATCCAGCATATTCAAAAGCACTAGGGGTGGATGTGGAAAACTTGATTGTCTGCCAACCTGATAATGGCGAGATGGCACTTGAAAGTAATATAGAGTTCTTAGATTTTTCTTATCATGGAAACAACATGGAATCCGGATTAGATTTAGTTCTGATCAATTTTTCTGTGTATTCTCAGATACAAGGTCTAACAGTATTCCCATGTTTCAGTTGCAGATCGTATGTGCAGATCTGGTGCTGTAGATCTTATTTGCGTTGATTCTGTATCAGCTCTCACCCCACGAGCAGAGATTGAGGTGTGCTTTCATCTTTCACTCTATATTATCTTCTTCTATCAGCTTCATGTGCTTACTCATGTCTGACTACTGTTATATTCTTAATCTATAGGGTGAGATTGGAATGCAGCAAATGGGTTTGCAAGCACGACTTATGAGCCAAGCACTTCGTAAAATGTCAGGAAATGCTTCAAAAGCGGGTTGTACTCTGATTTTTCTTAACCAAATACGATACAAGGTAACTTTTATTTATTAGGTTTGGATCTCAATGATAGGTTATGTGCAAGTGAAGAGTACAAATTCATGGAAATAATGAACTTTTCCTCAAGCCAATTTATATCATTTTTGCAATCTCTTTGTTCATCCTTAAATTTGTCTGTAAATTTTATTTTATTTTTCCAGTAAGTTAATTCTCATGTATTTGTCAGATTGGTGTATACTATGGCAATCCAGAAGTGACAAGTGGAGGAATTGCTTTAAAATTCTTTGCTTCAGTTCGTCTTGAAATACGCCCTACTGGGAAGATAAAGTCTGTAAGCACAATGGCTAATTGATAACCGTAAAGAAGCATTAGCTGAAAGATGAATTTTGTTCTAGCCTCCATGAAGGGCATGATAGTTAATATTTTAAGTGCATTGATTTTCTAAAATGTATGTTTTCATCATTTATGTAATATAGGTTAAAGGAGATGAAGATATAGGGCTTCGAGTTCGTGTAAGAGTACAGAAGAGTAAGGTATGTAAGATCATACTTTGATTGCTAGTCATCAATGGCTTTTAATATAGATTTGTGACTTCAAAACTTGGAAATTTGTCTTCATACACAAACTATTTATCAATGTTTTGATCATCACTTCTATTTTTGTGCAAACTGCATCAAATCGAGTTCTCGTGTAATTTAACAAAGTAGAAAAACATGATATGATGACTGTAGAATGAGATACATACAGAACATTACGTCACTTCTATTATTCTTCTCACCTGGATATGTCTGTTATGTTTCATTACCATCTTTTACTCTGACCTGGTTGTTCTTGTAGAAAGTTACTCTAGCAATACAGTTTTTCCATGATACCTGCTGGACCTTATTTCTGTTACTTCTGTATCATAAATCATTTCTCTTGCAATGATGTTTATCCATGATGACTTCTGCATCATCTTTCTGTTACTTCCATACTTTGATGACTCTACTTGCTTTGGTAGATCTCAAGCCTATCAATGGTGCTAATAATTAATACATCACAAAAAACTGCCAAATTTTTTCTCATCTTTCTCCTTTACAATCTGCCTTCTTTTTGAGCCTTGTGATAGGTTTCACGGCCATACAAGCAAGCTGAGTTTGAAATTATATTTGGGGAAGGAGTCAGCCAACTGGTCAGTACTTTACTATAATACTTGTCATCTTATGTTTCAAACTGCTTCAAAATTCGATTTTGACTAAATAAGGACTTTTGCCAGGGTTGCATTTTGGATTGCGCTGAAATGATGGATGTCGTAGTGAAGAAGGGATCCTGGTATAGTTACGGGGACCATAGGTTAGGCTTCTTGTCTTCCAGTTCTTGGTGTTAATTGGATGTAACATCATCTGCACTTCTTGGGATTTTTTGCTTTTCTTCTTGTCTTATTTATCTATATATTTTCTGAAGTGTGTGATTACTTTTTTACATGCCACAATCATCGATTTCTCAGTTGAAGATCGTATTATACCTATAGCAACCTTTAAAGTCATTGAAACATGTAGATAAAATACAATGTGTGCTGATAAATTATCAAGATTCTGATCTGCTTGCCCAACTCTCTGAGTGCTTTCTTTGATGCTGATACTACTATAGAAGATGAGTTTTAGTGCATTCTTTGATCTAACAGCCTCATATATATTCCTTCGGATCAGAACTAGAACATGACAATTGTAAGCTGCCTTAAAACTCGATTACTATGGCATATTGTTGATGGCTGTCACTTATGTTTTGTTAAGATTGGGACAAGGAAGGGACAGGGCATTACAGTACTTGAGAGACAATCCCCACCTTCATCAAGAAATAGAGAAGGTTATTTTCTTGCTTAATTCTAACCAGACTCCAACTGTGTAGCTTGTATGCTGTTCGTCATGCATTCATATGCTTTGATATCTCATGAGAGAGTGCTTTTATAATTTACATCGCAGAAAGTTCGGTCTGCAATGGCAGATGGAGCAGTAAATACCGCCTCTCTCTATCCGAGGAACGAGTTATTGTCTCTTCAAGACGAAAATGTATATGAGGAAACCTAAAAGAGAATGGGGACATTTTGATGTCAAAGGCGGATGCAGATGCGATGCAGACAGTTTTTCATTTGTTCCAACAAAGGTCAGGAGGGAATCGCAGGCAGTTCGGTTGGTTCACTCAGCTCCAAGTGATGAATAGGTGGAGTCTGAAATCGGCTAATATTTTGCACTGTATACACGGAACATTAGAAATATAAATGAAATGCAATTGCTTTGATTATCAGAATCTTTCTGCATTACACTTCATAAAAGTGCTCTTCCAATTGGTTTAGAAATGAATGTCCGAAGCTGTTGTCATGTATTTCATTTTATCTTTATATGGATTCCTTTTTTTCAAGGAATATGATCGATACCGACGTCAAACATCATCACTTCATGTAAATAATCTTGTTTACTAATCCCACAACTCGTACACATTAACATGGTAGAGGGTAAAAGGAGATGCAAAGGCATTTTAAGTTAAAAAGGTCTTCAAAATTACACTAAGGCATGCACACTCTACTCTCTTGAAGTAGTTCATTCTTGTTTTATTTGCACAGATAATTACACGAGAAAACCGACCTTCTTTTCTCTTATTTAATATAGTGATAATATTAACAAAGATATACTAGTCTACTACTGAATCAAAGCACTTGTATTGTAAACAAGAAGTGCTCCTCCTGCAAGCAGAGCAGCCAGTGTCACTGCCCATATTGCCAACCCCGTTGAACCTGCCAATATTTCCCATGCATATCATTTTCCATTTCTTCCAAAGAAAACTCTATTCGAATATAATATCATATCCATCATTTATATACAGGATAAATATAAATAGATCATAATTTATGATTATCAAATGAAGTATGGTTACGTTGAACTCACCTCCAACATAAACGTCGCCACTTGGAGACCAATCATTGGTGTCGTAGATAGGGCTGTAAAGAAATCATCAGATTGTACTGTTAGTGTTATTAGTCCATCATTGATTATATTGTAAAGATAAGGAGTAAGTGCCAATGATTATACATTTACTACAAGAATCATGAAATATATGTTATATGAATGAGTTCATATGGAATCAACCAATTATATAATTTTATTTTAAAATAATAACTAGAATAAAAATATGTGATTTATGATGAATCTTGTACCTGTAGCCGTCCACATTAGCACCGTATTTGTCAACAAATTGATAAACTCCTTTCCCCTGGATCAAGTCAAGATTAAAACATTATAGATTAATCAAGTTTGATCAAACCCATTAATTTTGATTTGATTTTCGTTGATGTTAAGGAATGCATACAAACCTTAGCCCTTCTTCCTGAAGCATCTACACCATCCCTCAACTTCATGCCACCATTGATACCTGCATAATATACAAATTTAGCCTTGCATGAAAGAAACTATCATTATTCACTTCTTACAATTAATAAACTCAGCTTATTTGTTAACCGAGTCAACATCAAGGATTATGACGAACAAGTCCTAAATTTATTAATATCTTTTATACTAAACTATTCAAACATACCAGAAATGATTAAACAATCATTCATTTTTTATTAGTTAACGTGTCTTGAAGTTTATTAAGTTAGCATAGAGATGGAAGTAATTAATGCTCTAGTCTGCTTTTTTGCATGAGAGATCAATATATGTATACATATATGTAAAGAACTTGAAAGGGTTAAGAAGAAAGAAAGAGACCATAGGGCTTATCGGTCTTGATCTTCTTGCCCTTGGCTTCAACTTTGAAGCATGTTCTTCTGGAGGAAGAAGGGATCGATGAAGGTTTTTGAAGGGTGAAAGAAGATGATGGTTTTAGATTCACTGAAGCCATAAATGAAGCCATTGCTGTTCTTCTTAGTTTGCGTTCAGGTTACTTGGTAACAATTAATTATATTTGTGTTTCAAAATTATAGATTATGAGCCATTATGGATTGTGAAAGATACCCATTATGGTCACGTGGCAGTGTTTCTTTGGTCGATATCAGGATATGATGTTGAAAGCTTTATCAGGATTGGTCAGGATAAGGTTTCTACCAGGTGCTGTGACTGTCTATGTTTGGATTAAAAAAATGCCATCAATCATATCCCTTAATACAATAATATAAATATTAAATATATTTTTAATTTTAATAAAATTTATTTTACTTATTATTTATATTATATCGATTAATTTAATATATATATAAATATGAAATATATTAATTTAGATCTGATTTATATCTTCGAATTAATTTGATATTTACAAATGTTACATGTCTATTTCCAAACAATTTATCCATAAATATCAAGGAAAATGAATACAACGTCTGCAATATCCACTGCCATCCACTTTATTTTAATTCCATTTTCATTTTTTTTATTTCAAAATAATTCTTCATTTTAAAAATATCGAGTTATGATTATCCAATGTATATTTCATTGTTAATTTTCTAATTTAAAAATTATATAATTTTAATAAATTTATTAATTATCCAAAAGTGCGAAATCATTTTTAAATCTCATTTTATAATTTAAAATTTTAAATTAAATGATTTATTGATATGATTGAAAGGTACAAAATAATTCAACAAAAATAAATATAATATATACTATGTATGTACGACCTGTCTTTTATATGGAAATCAGATGTCAATGGTCTTTGAAAAATTAACTTTACGAGAGATTCAATAAAAAGTAGTGAAATTGATCTATGTTTTACATACATCAATTGTTGGTGTATAAATAGAATTATTTTCATATACATAGAAATCAATAAGTTTGATGTTAGAATACAGGTCGCAAATACAGCATAAAGGTATTGTTCACTATCAATGGTAATCAAATACTATACATCAATTTTAACCATTATTTAGGTAATTTAATATCCAAATATAAAATAAAGTTTATTTAATTAACTAAATTATTAACCAACTAATATAATATACATAATGTACAATTAAACATAAGAATGAATGAATATGAATAGAATAAAACCTTTCATTAGCAATTCAAGTATCAGCTTTAAAGCAATGTATTAATATAAAATCATTTCTTTCAAAAGTGATTTTACCTACTGAAAATAAGTTAATATCTTACTTTCTAATTCCTATGTCTAGGCAGTTATCATTCGGTGTTCTTAAATTCGTTCGGTTAAGCTAATCTTTCTTTCAAAGAGATTAACATAATTAATTAATATTCGCATGTTAAAAGGGCACATTCCAATAATTGAACATAATGACATGAAATACAACTCAAGAACATAAAGAACATCAATTTGCTAATAGAAAAAGAAATAATGTTGTTTATATAATCATCCAAACCCATGTCAACTACTATTGCTAAATCATAACTAGAAATTTAATTAAGTAAACAAACATAACAAAAGGAAATACAACTATATTAAACATTTGAAACTAAAATAGAAATAAATAGGGATTAAGAAGAACTTCGACAATCTATTCCTATTATGCTTCTGCTCTTCCTTCCCTGCCCCTGTGTGATTGGCTTCTTAATGTCTTGATAAAGATCTAACAGAGGAAACAAGAATCAAAAGAAAAGATTAGCAAAAATATGCTCAAGTTGTCTAGGTTTTTCTCAATCTCCTCTAAACCCTAATTCTATCCTAACTTAATTTTCTAATGTTCCGTGAGTGAATGAATGATTCAATTCCCTACGTTCTGACTAACTTAAAGCTCCCTATAACTATTTTAAACCTGAATGCATCATAACCGTACATTATTATGATCCTAGAACTAGAAAAAATAAGGAAAAACATGACCCAATGCATCACACGAGTTGTGTAATTGTTATTCGAGTCATGTAGCTTTTGAAACGACCAAAACAAGCAAGAATATAAGGGGGTCGAATAGTACACGAATCGTGGATGGCATACATGACTCGTATAAGGCTAGGATGAAATAAAAATAAAAGAAACTAAAGAGGTCGAGTCATATACGACTCATGGATGCCTTGGCAAAGGTGGGGAAGAACTTATCTTAATGGGTCGAGCCTTACATGACTCGTGTATGACATACATGACTCGTGTATGACTCGCTATGATCATTAAAATCTAATTTTCTAAGCTTGAATGGGGAAAAGTAAACTTCTAAAACCTAGAACTATAATTCAAATATAAAATAGTACTTTAGAAACTTAATAAATGCATGTAAATCTATCTAAATTGAGTTAATTCATAGATTATATGAAATAATTATAAAAATTATGCAAAACATGAGGAAAATGAATGAATTTAAATATGAAATGCAAGGCATGAATTAGATGCAAAGTATGACAATAATATGTGCAATTCATATCATATACTATTAAATTAAACAAGAATGCATGAAAATATGATTAAAAGAGATAATTTAAGCATGAAGAAAAATAATGATAATGTCAATTATCATCAATTGAAATATTTTGAAATAAGATAAAGAATAAACATTTTCTTAGTAAAAATGAGACAATTCAAGAATCTTTTTTTTAATAGTATAACTTAACTGAAAAGAAGATATATTTTAAATAGATAATTATTTATATGTGGATATAATCATTATTAATTACTACTTAATAATTTAAATTATTAAACTTTTAAATTTGAACAATTTTTCAAAAATAAGCTATTTTATTAAATAATTTTTTCATAAGAGTATTTTTATGAACTATTATACTAGTAAATATATTACTTAAATTGACAACTTTTTAGAAAAAAATCATTTATTAATAATTATCCACATGTTATTTTTTTATTCAATATATATTATCGCTTTTACAATATTTTTGAGACATATATAATAAGCATCTGATATAATTAAAATGAAAAATGGAAAATAATAAATGATAGCCAAAAACCTTAAATTATAATTGAATTATATCTATATTTAGATTTTTTTTTTTTAAGGGCAGAAACAATTGTTTAAGAAAATAATAAAAATTTATTAATTTTTATATACTAAACTAATTATTTTGGGGTTTGAAAAGTCAATGCCCTGACCTCGTTGGCCGCTGCCATCGCTTACGTCATTAATCGCTAATTTTATCTGTTTCTAATTCCTTAAACAATAATTAAATGAACTTTAATTCCAATTCTTGATATAATTTAATAGAATAAATATGTCTAAATCCATCAATTTAATTTATTTATATTTTTTATAAAATTATATTTAAATAAATTTATGGTCAAAATAGAAAGTCGACTACAATTATAATCAATTTGACATTTTGATTATTATAAATTATATTCAATTAAAAATAAAGTGAATATTTAATTAATTTTTATTATTTGACCTATAATTCATATTTATTGGCTGCAGCCTATCACTACATGTGTATATCATGTGAAAGTTACAAACAAAAGAATAATTTATAGTCAACAAGGAATTGAGAGGTAGTAGGCTGTTAAAATTTATTAATATAATCAGTCGATTTAAAAAGATTTTTTTTTCAAACATTTTTTGATTTAATGCATATTTTTTATGTGAAAAATTCTTAAAAATTATGATAATCAAGATCGATCAATATAGAGAAAATTTAAATATAAAATAAATTTTGATAAACTTCTAAATGAAAAGATATATAAATGAATTCATATCGTACCTAAATAATATGAATCCTAAGATTATGTAATAGTTGAAAGATTTTGAAATTATATATATATAATATTGTATAAAAGAGAATAATTTAAAAGATTTGATAGGTATAATTTATATTAATAAAGTGCATTTACATTTTCAATGAATAAGAACTCGAAGATGAACTTGCACGATCTAAATTTATTCAACTATGTAACTTCATTCATTCTTAAATAATATCGTAATATTTTATATTTAAATACGAAATCAATTTATTCATATTTCCTTTCATCTAAAAAAATTTACTAAAAAATTATTTCTTATGCATATTATCTCTAAGCCTTTAAATATTAAAAATATAACATCAAATATTTATTTTAATTATAATTACCTTAAATCTAATGACAAAAGATATATATATATATGAAACAATGTTTTATTTGATATAAAAACAAAATTATAATGAATAATATACCAAATAGTTAATTAAATTACAAAAAACTTTAACTAAATACATTGCATATAAAAAAGAAATACTAAATCCAAGTGATTGAGTAAACATGAATCCAAAGCATCAAAGAATATAATAATTGACATGGGAGCAGCCTACCATTGCATGCTTATATCATGCCAAAATTCATGAAATTACCATGAACCTTCTCCCTATCTAATTATCTACTCCCACTCTCACATTAACAACTTCTACTTAATGTTTTTAATTCTTCTTTAACTATTCTATTATTTTCTTTTAAATAAATTACTAAATATATAATACTAAACATGTTTATCGTAAATTGCTTAAATTCGATTATTGGTTATCGTATAAATTTACTTTTAACAATAGCGTAAAAGAAATTAAGTTATTATAAAAGTTTAATATTTATTTTTATTATAATATTATTTTTTATTATGCTAAGAAAATCTATTACTTGATGATTTATTTGACTCGGTATTTTAAGATTAATTTTCATTTATAAATAAGTTTTTTTTATGATTTTTAGAATTATAAAAAAATTTCTACATTATAATTAAAAAAACATTAAATCTATATACAAATAGTTTAGTCGATTTTTATTCTTATTTTAATTTAATAATTATTTAAAATATATAATTTTTTACTTTTTAAAATATGAAATCAAAATTTTCGATCAAAAAATATGAATAATATATAATTTCTATAACTATATCATTATCCACTTGCTCAGGTGTTTATATTCTGATTTTTATATATCATAAATTGGAACTTTGGAGGCAAGAAATGATTAAATAATAAAGACAACTTGGGAAAGTCAAAGCTGATAAAGCTGAAAATTCAACAAACGGGCGCTTTCCTTCATGGACTTGATGCCATGACGTAGTCCCTTCTTGTCTGAATTAACTAGATCATCTTCTTCTTTCACACTTTTAACCACGTCTTACTTCCCATATAATCCCTCTCTCTTCTTTCACCTACCTCTATCTCCTTTCTTTCTTTCTCCCTTTCTGTTTTGTTTTTCCTTTGCCGGGTTAGTTTCTGTCTTATTTTTCTTTGTTTCTGGCGTTTCTGGGTTTGTTTTCTTTGTTTTTGATCATTTCCAGGTTAATTAGTTCATTTATGTTTCTGTTCTTCATTTTCCTGTTTTGGGTTTTCTTGTTTTAAGTGAAAGATATCATATTTCACCAGATAAGATGTTAATTCTCTCGCTTGCTGACTTGTTATAGCCTAAGCTATAATGGAAAGAAGGAAGAGAAAAACTAGCTAGTAATCTTTAAGTACTTTCCATTATATTGAAGCAATTGAATTTCTTGTTAAAGTGAAGTACAATGGACTGCAAACAGACTGAAATCATCATACCTTTTTTGTTTTTTTTTTTTGCGATTTTGATGCTTTGAACTTGCAGTAGCAATTCACTTTGATCCATGGAGAACATGAAACAAGTCTAGCAATGTGTTTTCATCTATCTAAAGCATTATGTGTTTCTAATGATGATTCAGGTTTTCGATATTTGTCTCAAGTAAAGCATTATATTGACAATTCGATACAGAAGATCCACCTGTCTGTTCTACAACCATGGCTTGTTTTTCTTTCTTGTTCAGTCGGAAGGAGGAAGAAGTTACTGTTGGAGATGATGAAGGTAGGCTGAACTTTGTTTCTAGTGCTCATCCGGACAGATTTAGCATAAAATTCCATATGTTTTTACATGTTTCAAACAACAAAATAATCTTCTGGCAATCAACCTGATCGTGGAGATATAGCCACCTCCAACTAGTTTGGAACTAAGGCTTACTCTGAGTCGATATTATAGATATCGCACAACACTTAGTATAGTATTTTGTGTTATATCAATAACAGCTGCTTATCAGGTTCTACTTCTGAATGGAGTTGCAGGCATCCGCAATGTTAAACTCTACACCTACAAGGAATTAAGAACTGCTACCGGAAATTTCAGCCCAGATAATATAATTGGGGTCGGCGGTTTCGGTTCTGTATACAAGGTAAGTATTGACTTTTTTGTCAAAAGATATGGCAATACAACGCGAAATTAGGTGGGAGAATAAGTCTTGGTTCTGTATTTGTTGACAAACAAACATTTTGTCTTTTGATTGGATGTTCAGGGACAGCTTAAAGATGGGAAAATGGCAGCAATAAAAGTTCTTTCTGCTGAATCAAAACAAGGAGCAAGGCAGTTTTTGACAGAGATTAATGTTATTTCAGAGATAGAGCATGAAAATTTAGTTAAGCTATATGGTTGTTGCATTGAAGGAAATCACAGGATTTTAGTGTACAAATACCTCGAGAACAACAGTCTGGCACCAGCTCTTCTTGGTAATTATTGTCATCTTTTATTGCCTTATTCATGCTGCTCTTTTCGGACCGGATTAAAATGTTGATGATATAATGTATGATCTTCGATGTAGACTTTGCCTTGGCAAGATTTAACTGTTGATGATGATGACTGATCTAGCAATGTTGTCCCCTTCAGGAGTTGGTCGCAATCACAGTAACATCCAGTTTAGCTGGAAAACCAGGTCCAGAATCTGCATTGGAGTAGCAAGAGGAATTGCCTACCTTCATGACGAAGTACAGCCATACATTGTTCATAGAGATATCAAAGCAAGCAATATTCTCCTGGACAAAGACTTAACTCCAAAAATTTCAGATTTCGGTCTTGCCAAGCTTATGCCACCCAACATGACCCATGTCAGTACCCGTGTCGCTGGAACGATGTAAGTCTCACCTTTTCTCTACTACCTTGATTAACTTGTACGCTCAATCCCAGCCTGCTGTTGGTTCTGCATTAATTTCTGATGTATGTGCATTTGCAATTTGTAGAGGTTATCTGGCACCAGAGTATGCAATTCGAGGACAGTTGACAAGAAGAGCAGATGTTTACAGTTTCGGTGTCCTTGTCGTGGAAATTGTTACCGGAAGATGCAACACAAACACACAATTACCTCTCGAAGAACAATACCTATTAGAACGGGTATGAATTGCTCCCAAGTTATAATTTCAATCACTTGTGTTTCTTATGATGTCATTGTTATGATATTGGCGCTCCTCATGTTGGCAGACATGGGAATTCTACGAGCGAAAGGCTCTCGTCGAGGTGGTAGACGCATCATTGGGGGGTGATTTTGATGTCGAGGAAGCTTGCAGGTTTCTGAAGGTTGGTTTACTCTGCACACAAGATGCACCAAAGCTCCGGCCTTCCATGTCGACGGTCGTCAAGCTGCTAACCGGTAACAAAAACATCGACAACATTACGATCACAAAACCGGGCTTGATTACTGACTTCACGCAGCTGAAAATACGGGACACATCTAAAACCAAGTCCCAGATAAACACAGCAAATTCGGATGACCTGTCTAGCCAAAATGTACCAGGTTCTGAAGCAAATACCCTATCTTCCTGTAATCTATCGTCAGGCTCCGAGAACATGGAAGATTCAACGCTGTCATCAGGAAACTCAACAAGTCCTAGTGCGACACCGTAGGGTGAAAGCAGTGAAAGATGAGAACGAAACATGGCAATGCCGGTCTTGAATTATTTTATTCTGTTTTTTTGGGCCTGTAAACTGGTGTAAATTCTGCTTACGGTTGCTTTTCTTTCTTTCTTGATCACCAAACACCTTCCCGCCCACCAATTATCTCTTTAGACTGTCTCCATCCACGCAATTTTCAGTTGACAGTCCATTGTAAATTGCCAATATTCAGTATAGTGAAGAAAGTGTGCTTGAATTTGACAACTTCTCTTAGCAACTACACAAAATACTGATAGATTATTCTGTCCCAAAATCATTAAGGGCCGATAATGGTATTGTTGGGTCATGGGAAGAAAACCTTTAGGCCCGTATTTTGAATATCCAAATTCCCGAAACCCATGTGCTAGATCTTTCTCATTCAAGGTTGCATGATCTTCCTGTTGAACTGGAACTGTCATTGTCTACCTCCCGACAAAATTATATTATGACATGGCAATTTCATATCAACATATCTCGTATATAAAACATTCATTGATTATTTGAATCTTAATATTTGTTTGTGATTTTTAGGATATTAAACATGAAAAAATTATTCTTATTCTATTCATCATTACCTATTAAAATATGAATAAATAAAATATCAAATAAAAAGATAAAAATTATAACATTCTCTTATTTTCAAGTCTCATCTCTATCGTATCATCTTTATCTTAATAAATTAAATAAATATTTATCTAAAATCACCTACTTTATCATTCCCGAGGTTAATAGAATAATATTATTATTATAAAATTTCAAGAACTGTTTTGTTTAAATATTTTAAGATAAAATATAATTTAAAATTTAAATAACATGATTTAATTAATTAACTTAATATATGTGTAACTTTTAAAAATGATATAGATATGGATATATACATATATATAAAAGACAAAAAGGAATCACGAGCAATATTGTTTGTGATATTTTCGTATTGCGAGCGTGCCAGAAAATTTAAGTATTCTCAAACTGTGTGCGCCTTCTGATTTCTTAATCAATAGAATTGTGAATCTCCAATTTGCTTATAATCGAGAATTAAGCTCAGAAAAATAATACTAATAAAAATGTAATATGAAAATAATGGGCTATTAAATTGAAAGAAATACTGTTTAAAAATGAAAAGAGATAAATAATGATTAAAGATCTCAAAACTAGAAAGAAAAATTGTTTAAGAGCACTTTTTGATGCTTGATTGATTATCCTTTTCTCATTGCACTCAATTACTATTTATCTTCGTGTATAACCATCGTTTCAAATATTGATAACCGTCACGTGTACATTTACTACACTTTCTCTATTATCAATGTGATAACTGCTTTATCACACTTTTTTAAGAAATTAAGCCCATTAATTTAACTAATGACTTAATTTACTAAATAATCTTTAATTAATAAAATATTAAATAAATTAATATAAAATTAATTTATTTAATCTTAAATCAACTAGCCTATTAAATTAATTAATGGTCTTAATTCATAATTTAAGTCTATTAAATTAATAAATAGTTCAAATATTAAATATCTTTTAATTAATAAAAATAATAATTAAATTAATATAAAATTAATTTATTTAATGATTTTAATTAATTAAAATCAATTTAATTATGATAGTGAGAAACAAAGACATGCAAGGGAATGGTGTGGCAAAATCTGGAAACGTTAAAGAAAGGAAAAGAGATTGGCGGAAAGGAATTTGGACGGAGTCAAAACGCGGCGTTGGACACTCGTCCAAGAACTTGTGGTGGCTTTTGTGTTTTGGGAGTATATAGACACGTTTTTATAGTTGTCAAAAGTGCTTTGCCTCTGTACCTGTCTGATTAACCTACGTGTCACTGTATTAACGGCCAACGCTATTTGGCGGCTACTCTTACTCACGCCATTTAGAATTAATTAAAAATCAAAGTAGTTGCATATGAATTATTTAATATTAATTAATTTGATGATGGAATGATGATTTTTTTTTAAGCTTTATGAATTTCTCTACAAGCCGATCAAAAGAATGAATGAAAGGAAAACAACATGATGTGACCTCTCTTTTTACTTTTACTTCTTTGAATATAGCTTTTGATTGGATTTTGAATTCTGCCAAATTCTTGAAAATGATGGATCCAATCTACATTTTGACCATCTATATTTTTTTTGCATAATTTGAAAATAATTTTTAAAAAATATAAAAAAATTTATCTAAATCATAAATAATATCGATAATTACATAAATAAGATAACCTTAAAAGAGCAATATCATTTGAAAGTTTGGTGTTTTATTCTGGATTTAATATTTCATATGATTTTATCTTGAAAAATAAGAGAAAAATAATAATAATAAAAAAAAAAAGATATTACAGAAATGGGTTATTGCTTACAATCATGCAAGCATACGAGACAACAAGAGAAGTAAAGAAGAAACAAAGCACTCAGCCATGTTTTAGGAAGTTTCTAACAGTTGCAATTGGTCGATCACATCCCTAACTCCTTAGTGATTTCCACGTGTATCAAAAGCTATGGACAAATTTTTAGATAAATCATCCTATGCTTATCATTTTCTGTTAAACTATTATACTATAACTTAATTAATATTATTAATTATATATCGTGATTATACATGCATAATTATATGGATTAACATAAAATAATTTTTATGTTTTTTGATTAATGGGTTTGATTAATAATAGAAAACAAAGAAAAATTGGTTTGTCGATGATGTGATTTAGGATAAACAGAAAGGTCTTTTTCCGACGATCAAAGCGGACAGAAATCAAGAGACAAGTATAAGTGGAAAATAGAGATAATTATTATAATAGGAAGCAAAAAGAAATGTCTTCTTATCATAATTTGCCACTTGGACTTTGCTATCATCTACTTTACCTAATTAAACTTTGATTTTTGTCCATTTTCTTCCCCTGTTGCTTACCTTGAAATGGCTACACAACATGCCACCCTTTTCTATATATATATTTATATGTATATGTCTATTATTGATCCCAACAATACATGCTAGGCAACACTTGTCCCCGCACAAATAATCTTAGATTTCTTTTTTTTTTTTGAGGTTTTTTACTAATTTTAACTCATATAATAATAATAATAATAATAATAATAAAATATATATTTTTCTAAATTAATTCAATTATAACTACTCAGTTATCTGAAAGATTTCTATATTAATATATCTTACAAAGATTTAAACTCAAACTAAACTCAAAACTCATAAATCAAGTTTGCATTCCTTTTAACAATATCAATAACAAGATTTGTATCATTATGATCTTGATCATATTATATATTTAACACTCTAGTTCGTACTAAACTAAGATTCTAAGATTTATCAAGATACTTTATAGATGATCTTGTAATATATCAAAATGATATATGGATAATTCAAAAGTTGAGGTATTTATTTTGTGAGTAGATAATAGAAACATTATCCTAGGGAGAAAGGTAGGATTTGATGTCATTCCTTTTGGTCTCATCGGCAAAAATTGAAGTGATATTGGCTCCCAAAATAAGTAATGACATTAACTAGGGTTGGTGATGATGGGAAACATGATAAAACTTAAGTGGTGGACTAGATATATACATAGATAATTTTCATAATCGATTTTCATCCGAAAATGAAAGATGAAAACCTCAAAGAGGTAAAATGGGATGGCGGAATGGTGTCATTGAATGTGTATAGGGTGGGAGCCAGAGGAGCAATGCGTTTAGCCTGACTCTGTTGCCTGAGTGGCCCATTTCCTGCGGTTTTCTCAGTGGTCACCTGGAAACTCTACCGTTTCATTATTAATGCTAGTATGGATCCACATTCTTACCACCACCGCCGGCCAACCCTCATCGTTTTCATTATGCTACCATGTCAAACAAAAATTTCAAACTAGTTTTTTATTTTATTGATTTACAATGTATTTCTTCCTCCATAGTTGGAATTCTATGACAAAAATCAATTAGATTGATTAATAATTAAATTTTTACATAATTATAAATTTCTAATAAAGTTTTTTCACTTTAAATATATGAAATTTTATCTGTTTAAAATTCATAATCTTATAAAATTAGGTCACATTATACATGCAGATCATTTTATTTTTTTTATTTTTCAAATTTAATTATTGAATCAATCATGATTTTCATCTATTTATCATTTATTAATTTAAAATAAATTCTTAAAAATTCATAAATTTTTAAATTCGTTAATGTTTGAATTGAATTAATTGATTAAGGATAAAGTAATAAAGAAAAAAAAGGACCCACTTTAATTAATTTGTCCGAGATATGCAACCGACAATTTTTTTTTTTTTTGATTCGTTTTAAATGCCTCCAAGCATCAAAACAATCCTACTGAGGGAATGGTCCAGTGGGGAAGAGGTCATTCATTTCTCCATCATCTGCCAGCACTTTTTGACTATCATGATTAAAGTTAAAATTAGTAACCAATTAATCCCATCTTTTTATCTTTGCAAGTCCAGGCCAATATAGGTCGGTCCAATGTATGCAAGTTATGTTGTTATATCAAAATATATAACATTATAAATTAATTAATAAGTTAATAATATATATTTAATAAGATTTAAAATATTCTATGAAAATTTTTATATTTTAGCTTTAAAATTTTCATAATTATTTTTATATTTAATTTGAATTCGGGATTATTATAAATATTAATTTATATGGAAGAGGAACATAAAAGCAGAAGAATCCAAACAATTAGTTTAGTTGGGAATCTTATAGCAATCATGTGGCCATATTTAACGGCATTAATTAGTTGATGGATTAGCGCTTATAATGAGTAATTACTTTAGTCCCCACCCATGTTCGTCGGTTATGGCAGTTGGCAGTTTTTTACAGGTAAAGTCGGTTAATTGGTTGATCTGCTGGTCCCTCAACATATCCTTTCTATAACTAACAACGGAGACATTATCATTACATGCTATCTAGATCACAATCATTCAATATTTTACATGTTCTGTTTTAATAATTCAATTTTTATATAAAGATTCATAAAAATTAGAATTGTTCGATCTTAAATTATTACAGTATAAATGAATTGAATTGTATAAAATTTTAAAATATTTATATTTATTTTATTTTATTTTTATCATGCTATAACTTGATTTAAATCGAAGATTTTTAAGATTTTAAAGTTTGAGCTTGAATTAAATTTTAATAAAAATACTCAAAATAAACTAGACTTTAACATGAACTTAACTCGTAATTCTTACTAATAAGTTAAGATTGAATCAAATATGGAAAAGTTCAAGTCAAACAAGGTTCAAAATTAAATTAAATTAGATTCATTTAACTTATCGAATATCTCAAAATCCAGTTTTAAAAAAATAAATATTAAGTAATTTACTCGATTTATTTATACCTCTGCACAAAAAGAATCAAAAAATTAATTATATAAATTTAAAATAAATTTTAATACAAAATTATATGTATAATTTTAGTTAACATAAGAATCTAGAAAAAATTAATTACATTTTACATGCTAAATTTATTAATTTTGTATTATTGTTCTTAAAACATTTAGGATGATTGAGAGAATGTTTCCAAAAAAAACTAATAAACAAATTATAAGTTGAGAGATAAACTGTGTTTGCTAATAATTAGCAGACATGTTAATCATCAGATTAATTATAATTTACGTTAATAATTTATAATCATGCGTTAAATAGAATTTACTCACTAATTTCTCTATTTAACATTAGCAAATGCATAATCTAACAAATTTAAAGTACTAATAAGTTCTTTTAACGTTTTTTGGTCGTTGATTTTATAACGATCAATAAAAGAAAATATTCGAAATAAATATTTGCAATTATTAATGACTGATTGATTAATTCTTTAATACATAATTAACATTAGTTAAAGAAATAATATTGAAAAGCAAAGCAGGTTAACATGTGGCGCAGGCGACGAACGCTTACAATTGACCAATCAATGCCTTACACGTTGCAGAGCACCAACGTCACGTGCTGCTTGCACGTGTTATCTCTGCCACTTTCATTAACAAACTTCATTAGCTATTTCGGTCCTTCGTTCTCTTGACATATGTTTTGGCTATTTTATAACAGTAAAATAAATTTTTAGGTTATATTTAGTGCTTATGTAATTATTAAATAATAATTTAATTTAATTAATATATTATTTTAAATTATAATTTATATTAGATTTTAAATTTTTGAAGGTAATAATTTAAGAATCGAAATGAAAATCACGATGAACCCTATAATGTATGTTTGGGTGTAATTTTTGTCGCATGCAAAGCTTAGCGATGGCATTCTCCAGACAAATACAATTTTCTTTTTCTATTTTTTTTTAATTAACTGATTATAGAAATGTGATATGGTTGTTAGATAATGATTGGAAGTTCAATTAATTATATTAATTAAAATAATGCTCATCTTAATTCATTAAGTTTAGGCATTAATCCCATCGTACAATGGAAAGGAAAGGAAAGGAAAGGAACCGAGAGAAAGCGTGTGGGGGCAGGTGAGGGTGACAGAGATTTTGTTAGAGGGTAACGAAATGCACGCACAGCAAAAGGAGAAATGCCACGTACCAACTTATAGAGGGGGGAACGCGGACTCCGCCTTATTCAAAGGGACCAATAACCCATTAACATTTCCACCCCCGCACTCACTCTTCCCACTGTAGCCCTATTATCTCCCACCATTTTCTTCCATCATATATTTAATCTATACACCAAAAATAAATGATAATAATAATAATAATAATATATTCCACTTTTACATTTTAATATATCATTTTTTATTATTTTAATTTTGTTTATCCTATTAAAATATAAATTAGCTTCCCTTTTAAACCAATATTACAATCTTCATAATCAAACATCATTGATAAATTTGGATTGGAATTTTGGAAGCATGAGAGTGATGGATGTTATGTGAGATATTTTGTCTTATTTATACTTTCCAATTCTTAGATTATATACAGTTTTTTGGAAAAAAATATATTACATAAATTTCTTTTTTCCCACAAAATAAAATAATTAATTCTCAAAAATATTCTATATTATTTGGTATAATTTTTTTAATATTACAATAAAAAAATCTTTGTAAAATTTATATATGTAATGTGTATATATATATATATATATATTATTATGTTAATTCAAATTGATTCATATATTTCAAGAAATTTTTATATAGAATTAATTTTTTACTTAAAATCATAAAATTAATAATGATATAATTAATGTGTTAATTTTTATTAAATATATATAAATTTATATTTATTAATGTATAATTATTATTAATTATTAATATTAAAATTTAATATTCAATAAAAATTAATATATGTTATCAATAAATTTATAATTTTAAATAATAAATTAAATTTACGAGGAGGATTCTCATATTATTATATTATATTTGTAACTTTTAGGTATAATATATAATTTTCATTTCATAACATAAGTATGTTTATGTTACTTTATTTAATTTAATTGTCAATCCCTTTAGTGAGGCCCTCTTCTTCCTTGAAAATGCAACACGTGTTATTCTCATAAATGTTAGAGGTGGACCTCTTGCCTTTCTCTTGCCTCTATATATATCCTTCCCTTCATTCCCTCACTTCACTACAAAAATATTATAAACAAAGACCCTCTCAGTCAAATTCACAATACTCAATTTTCCCCCATTAGATTCTTTTATTTTCACAAAAATACCCCAAAATTCTAATAATTTTCATTTTTAAGATTCCTTTCTTTCAAATTTGACCCAATTACATACATTTCTTTCTTCAATGGCTTCTTCTCCGTCACCATCTTCAACATTTAACATAACCTCTTCTACTAGAAAACCCAACATTATTTCTTGCTCTCTCCACTCTCCTTCTATTCTACATTTCCCTAAACATTCTACTAGAATCACTACTTGCCCTCCTCCACCTTCTATTTCCACTCCTAGTATTATTGATCATAAACCAG
The DNA here is from genome assembly GCA_948192965.1 of Dalechampia spathulata. Classification (NCBI taxonomy): domain Eukaryota; kingdom Viridiplantae; phylum Streptophyta; class Magnoliopsida; order Malpighiales; family Euphorbiaceae; genus Dalechampia; species Dalechampia spathulata. The sequence goes on along the minus strand of CANYBF010136308.1, from coordinate 5,664 downwards.
TATTACCACTACCCCTCAAACAAAAACAAGAACAAGATCTTAATTTCTTACAGAAAGCTGCTTCCATGGCTTTAGATGCTGTCGAAACTGCTCTTGTTTCGCATGAACGTAAATACCCACTTCCAAAAACTGCCGACCCAACCGTCCAAATCGCCGGAAACTTCGCTCCTGTACCGGAACAACCCATCGTTCATCATTTACCGGTGAACGGAAAAATCCCAGATGGTATTCGTGGTGTTTATCTTCGTAATGGAGCTAACCCACTTCATCAACCTGTCGCTGGTCATCATTTTTTTGATGGTGATGGTATGGTTCATGCCGTCCGGTTCGAAAAAGGTGGTTCGGTTAGTTATGCTTGCCGTTTCACTGAAACAAACAGGCTTGTTCAAGAACGTCAATTGGGTCGTCCAGTTTTCCCTAAAGCCATTGGTGAGCTTCATGGGCATTCTGGGATTGCTAGACTGTTGCTGTTTTATGCTCGTGGGTTGTTTGGTCTTGTCGATCCAAGTCATGGAACTGGTGTTGCTAATGCTGGTCTTGTTTATTTCAATGGCCGACTTCTTGCCATGTCTGAAGATGATTTGCCTTACCACGTTCGAGTTCTTCCTCGTGGTGATCTTAAAACTGTTGGTCGTTATGATTTTGACGGTCAGCTTAAAACTACAATGATAGCTCACCCTAAAGTTGATCCTGATTCTGGCGAATTGTTTGCTCTTAGCTATGATGTTGTTCAGAAACCTTATCTCAAGTTTTTCAGATTTTCTTCTGATGGTAAGAAATCTCCTGATGTTGAAATCCAGCTTGATCAGCCTACTATGATGCATGATTTTGCAATCACCGAGAATTTCGTTGTAATTCCTGATCAACAAGTGGTTTTCAAATTGCCTGAAATGATCCATGGTGGCTCTCCGGTTATCTATGACAAGAACAAGATTTCCAGGTTCGGAATTCTTGACAGGGAAGCCAATGATGGTTCAGACATTAAATGGATTGAAGCACCAGATTGCTTCTGTTTCCATCTATGGAATGCATGGGAAGAGCCGGAAAATGATGAAGTTGTTGTGATTGGATCATGTATGACACCTCCTGATTCAATTTTCAATGAATGTGATGAGAGTTTAAAGAGTGTTCTATCAGAAATCAGGTTGAATTTAAAGACAGGTAAATCGACTCGTCGAGCAATCATTTCTGAAAATGAACAAGTTAATCTGGAAGCAGGAATGGTGAATCGTAACTTGCTTGGCAGAAAGACAAGGTTCGCTTACCTGGCCATTGCTGAACCATGGCCTAAAGTTTCAGGATTTGCTAAAGTCGATCTGTCAACCGGAAAAGTAAAGAAATTCATGTATGGAAACAACAAATATGGTGGCGAGCCTATGTTTATTCCAGGTGATAATTCAGGAAAAGAAGAAGATTCTGGGTATATTTTATGCTTTGTTCATGACGAAAAACAATGGAAATCTGAATTACAGATTGTGAATGCAAAGAATTTGAAGTTAGAAGCAACAGTTAAGCTTCCATCTCGAGTTCCTTACGGATTCCATGGCACATTTATCAGCGAAAATGATCTGAAGAATCAGGAATAGTAACTGGTTTCAGATTTCTGCTATCAGAACGAGAGTCCAGCAGATTGTAAATGGCAGATTCAGAGAAGAGATTTACCAGAGGGATGCTCACAGATGCTTCCCCGGATTCTCCTTCCTCTGTCTTAGTGTTGATCACCCTGTTTCCAGGTTCTGTTTTAGTTCGTTATTTTATTTTTTTTTTCAGACAGTCTCTGTTTCTTATACGAGTTTTACAGTATTAGAACAGAATTACCCGAATAAAAAAAAAGAGAGAAAAAGAAAAGGAGTGAGAGATTGTAAGGGACCGATTTGTAGCTTTGGAGTATAGATAAGATTGGAGCTCAGCTGGTCTCAAAATTTTCTCTCACTTTGTATTCATGAAAATTTGCAAAAAGATAACATATTACATACTCTGTTTATGTGCTCTGTTTTTCCCTGTATTGTTTTGTCAATATTGTAAATTTAAACAATAACTAAATATCCCCATTATCCTATTTGAATTTCAACAAAATATTCATATAATGTGCATATATTTTATATTAAATTTCTAACCATAACATACTTTTATAATATGATTTATTAATCCATAATGATCGATCATAAATTAATATATACTAAATTTTATTATGAAGGCTAACGTTAATTATATACTAATTCATATATTTATAATGGGAGAAAGTAATTCTTTTATAATCATTTTATTATTTGTATTTAGTGGTAATTCATGTATTTTTTAATTATTATAAATTATAATTTATTTACTATTTAAATAACATAATGAATATATTAAATTTTTTTTATCATATTCTTATTTAACCAATTAAAAATTAGGATATGAGTAATGACAAACTACATTTTTATATCTTTTATAATTAAAGAAATAATATAAAAATATATATTTATATTTACATTTGAAAATAAAATAACACTTGATATAAATTTATATATATATTTATAATTCATATAAAATTATATTCAGTATAAATACAATGGATTTTGAATTAATTATGACTTAATATTAATTGGTCAATCTTCCATTTCCTTCAAGAGAAAAGTCTCTCTAGCTCGATGCATGGAGATTCAAACTAACTTGTTAAGAAATAAGGTGAATTAGTGGATGTTATTTGTTTATAATTAAATTAAACTCGAATATAATTCTAGTTTAATTATTAAATTTAAATATATTTTTTATTTATTATAAATAAAAATATGAAAATTATATATGAAAATGAGTTATTAATGTTTAGAATGAGGAGCTTATTCAGAAGTTCAATGATGAATTCCTTTTGATAGTTTTATGAATCGATTGCAGTTTATGTTCCACACAATTAACTTATTAAATGAGTTGGAATAATATATATTTTAAAAATAATCATTTAGAGATTGAATATTAATTTATCTATTAATTTTAATAAATTTTAAATATTATTTACTAATAATTTACATGCAATTGTATTTCAATGAAAAGATAGTGATATACATTATTATTTCAAAACTTTGATATATAAATTAACTCGAATATAATATAATTTACATGCTATTTGCAGCGGATGACGAGCGACGGCCAGCTCCTGCCTTAGTCGGCAATGGTGAAGTTTCTAGACCTCTCTTTCATCTATATTTACTACACTAAATAATAATTAAATAAACTTATCATCCTTTTCTTAAAATCCTCTATATTTTTCATATCATTTAATTAGTATTTTTCTATATATATATATATATATATATATATATGATTGTTTATTATATATTCATTGATAAAGTATTAAAAATGAAATAAAATGAATAACCTTTGAATATAATGAGAAGTCAGCTTACGTTAAATTTATTTATTTATTTATATTTATTTTTCTCATTTTACATCAACCATTAGCCGATATCAATTAATTAACAAGAAAATATGCTCACAGTTTCACCATGATGAGTTGATATAATTTAATTTAATGTTTTTTTTATATAAAGGTATAGATTAGCCAAGTGAATGCTTATGTAGACTCATTTAAATGAGGTTTTTAAATAAATTCATAGGATATATTGTTATAATTTTTAATTACATAAATAATATAATTATTTAATCATTATTTTAATACATTATTAACATAAATTAATTATAAAATTCATATTAAAATATCAAAATTCGAAATCCTAAACTTTATTCAATAAACTATTTAAATGATAGAAAAATATTTGGATGGTTATAATTTGATATTATTATTAAATAAAAAACAATTAAAATAATGGGACAACATGCATAATTAATTAATTCATATGGTGACGTCGTTGGAAAAGGGATGAAGGGTGACGTGCATAATTAATTAATTCAAATAATTAATTAATTTGAATAATAATAATAAATTAATAGGAGGAGTCTCTAGAAGTTGGAAAAGGGGTGAAGGGTGACGTGGTTGCATAGGTTTTGAGGAAGGAGCATGCAATTAAATAAGGAATAATAATAATATTTAAAAATGTCATGCAAAACAATATTATTATTAATTAGCAAAAGAAATGAAAAGATTTGATGGAGGAATTTTAACCACAATTGAGTTGTACATGCATGCGTGACTTTCAAGATTGCTGACATTATCTCTCTCTGCCAATCGAATGTCAATTTAATGACTTCTATATTCAATATTATACTATCTAATATTTCATATATATATATATATAATTCCATGCAGAACTTTTTAAAATTCCATTATACATTTTATTTTATTATATAATATTTGAATTTCCATTTTCATGTTTGATGTTAAAATATTTTGATATGGGAGAATAATTTATAATATTGAATTATATGAGAATCATTGGAAAATGAAAATAATATTTAATAATTCAATTACATTTAAAAGAAAGCATTATAGATATTTACATTAAATCCTAATTATTTTTCTTAGTTAAGTCTATTTTTTGGTTATTTTATTTTATTTTTGTTAATTAGAATATTAATTAATTTGTCAAATATTTCTTGGTTTCCAACAAATAGATCACTTAGGTCCACAATGAAACCTTTTGATTTGGTAATTTGTAAATTTAGAATTACAATTGAAGTAGTGTTATTATCAAGATTGCCTCTTTTAAATCCAATTGGAAATTTAAAAGAAAGGTTACTTTGGAAAAAAAATGAGCAAACGTCCTTATAGCAATCTACATTGGAGTTTACATAAAGAAGGAGACCTCGAATTGAAGATAATACATTAAAGTTTGTTTCTACTTAGATTTCATAAAATTTTTTTATAGTATTTATATTTTAATTTGATGGGTTTATGTGTTTTATTGTTTTTGTTTTTTAGTTTCTTTCATTTTATATTTTTCATATGCAAATTCCAAGAGAAGAAAATAAATATATCATTAGTTTAGGTTCAAAATATTTTTCTCTCCCATAAAAAATGGCTTGGTTAGATCGTATTTAGGGGCGACATTTGGTTAATTGGTTAACCGATTGATCAAAATTTTTATAATATCATTAAACATTAACTTATGAAAAAATTAATATATTAATCAATCAAAAAATCTTAATCAAACCAAACTGACCAAAATAATATTGGGTCGGTTCGGTTAATAACCATTTAACCAAAACTAAAAAAATAAAATAAATTATATTATATTTTTTATTCAATCTCATAAATATGTCATAAATAGAAAAGTTATCAAAAATTATGATAAATTAACAATCTTTAATTAATAATATTGATCTATTTTTTTCAAAATAAGATATTTTAAATACATATATGGTCGGTTCGGTTAATTCAGTTAGAATTAATTGAACTAAATTGATTATTCAAAATTTCAAATATCCTTAATCAAAAACTGACCGAATAAAATATCAATCAGTTAACCAAATTGAAAGTTTAATCGGTTAACCAAAATATTACTGAGTTAATCATTTTATGCGTATCCCTAATTATATAAGCTTTTGCAATTCTACTATCTTTTTAATTAATAAAATTATAATGAATGTGTTACACCCACATAGATACCCTAGGAGTTTTCTATATTGTGTGCCTAAATATAGATGAATGCTAGCATTTGCATGATTGAATGATGACTGGTATGTGTATGAGGATGACTTTCCCTAAGGGCAATGTGTGGATGTATA
>CANYBF010136181.1:0-11275 GCA_948192965.1 Dalechampia spathulata | reverse complement strand
TATTGTAAACAAGTTTTATATTAATGCAATACAGTATTGTTTGCTATTGAATGTTGCATGAGTGTATGGGAATGGATCCCGGGTTTAAATGCATGCTTATCACGTTGTTTCCGCAGCACAACCACCATTAGGCTTAGAGTGGATCCCCATACGACGAGGTTGCGATGTATCCCTGACGTCACAGTTGGTGGTTCTCTTAAAGGGTCACTGTCTGTGTCGTGGGAGCATGTCCGCCTGGGTATGGGCTGGGTGTGACAATACAATTCTTAAATGAAAATTAATCATCATAAACATTAAATAATTAAAATTAATTTTAACAAATCAAACTATTAGATAATAAACATAATTAGTATTTATATTTATTTTGAATAGAATTCTTAGATAATCATATATTTAAATTTAATCATATATTTAAATTTAATTAATTAATAATTCTAAAATTTGAATCAAAATATCTTATGTAATTAATTTTTTATTTTTTATTTATTTGTATTAATTTAAAAATTTTAAAGAAAATTCAAAATAAATTGTAAAATATAATAATTTTATTATTATTATTTTTAATGAAAAAATAAATTTTTATAAACTAAACTTAATAAGAGACACATATATTAGCAGGTATTATACTTTCTCTTAGTCAAAAGTCTAAGAAAAATATATTTTATCAATTTATTTCACTTAATTTTTATAATGTGAGTTTGAAAAAACTAAGTCAAATATTAACAATGTATGATGTTTATACAACTATTACACAATAAAAATAATTAGTTTTTATATTTTATTTTAATTATAATTCTTGGATAGAAATTAATTATTATAAAAATTATATAATAAAAACTAATTTTAGCAATCAAATTATTACATAATAAAAATAATTAGTATTTATATTTAATTTTCAATAAAAATCTTAAATAATCATATATTGAAATTTAAATGATTAATAGTATTAAAATTTGAATTCAAATATTTTATGTGTATGATTCTTTATTATTTATTTATATTAATTTAAAAACTTTAAATGTACTTCAAAATAAATTGTAAAATATGATAATTTTAATATTGTTATCATCTTCATGATATCAATGATATTAATGTCTTGAATGAGATTTATAATTTAGAAAATAATTAAGTGATTAGAAGTTAAACTATAATCTTTTACCTATATAATAACTATACGTTTAATAAATAATTATTTTTATATTTAGTCTAATTTTAGTATAAGTTATAAGTATAAATTAAAATCATATTTTTAGATAATAATGAGAATTAATTTTAACATATTCAACTATTAGATAATAAAAATAATTAATTTTTATATTTATTTTTTAAATAGAATTATTAGATTGAAAGTAGATAATAAAAATTTAGTATTTATATTTAATTTTAAATATAACTCTTAAATTAAAATTATTACATAAAATAAATTTGGAGGGAAGGGTAAAACAAAAATTTCCTTTATCCTCTTCCCTCTTTTAATATATTATGATTTATAAATAATTGTTTAATTAACAATTGTACAATCAAAAACCAATAGATACATGCATAAAATGTAATAGTAATTAAGAAGGTTGGTGTTGATCGCTTAATGTCTAAGCAATTAATTCGAGAGTTTTAAATATTTCCTTTACTAAGCATCATTGCAAGAGTATGAATTTCTTGTAGTAGGGTTCAATATAAGGAATTCTTGTTTTATCAATTACCATATGCAATTTCAATCAATTATTTAAGGAAATGGAAGAGTTCGGTGGTTGTGCTTTGAAAACATAAGTATTAAATGAACTAGTAAGGAAATGATGCAAATAATATGGAAACTAACTTCAAAATAATCAAATTCTTAATTAATATGAATTTGGGGTGCAGTTAAGTGGTTTGATGATTAATGTGAAAATTGATTGATGAAAATAATTTAAATACTTTTAAAGAATGAATGATGATAAGTAAGGTTGGGCATTAAGTTAATCGGTTAATCAATTGACTAAAATTTTTATAATATTATTAACCATTTAACTAACCAAAAAATAATATTTTAACTGATTAATAAACTTTAACCAAACGGAATTGATCAAAATAATATTCAATTAGTTGATTAATATCCATTTAACCAAAGTAATAAAATACAAAAATTATTTTTTACTTAACCATATAAAATACATCATAAATAGGAAATTTATCAAAAAGTAGATGAATCAACAACCTTTATATAGATTTAATTAGTAACATTAGTCTAACTTTTTCAAAATATGATATTTTGAAAATACATATAAGTAGTATATATTATTATATGATCGATTTAGTTCATTTGGTTCATCGCTTGAAATTAATTAAACCAAACCAATTATCCAAAATTGTAAATATTTTTAACTGAGAATCAATCGAATAAGATGTCAATTTATTAACCAAACTAAAAATTCAGTTAGTTAATCAAAAATTTGATTGGTTAACTATTTTATGCCCATGCTTAATGATAAGTTCAAAACTCTTTTTTCAAAATGATAATGAGTAATTAGAATCTGCCTAAGATCGAATAAGGTATCAAAACCCCTTAAAAACATAAGGCCTTCAAAGCAACTTGAGATGATAAAAGCAACTCAAATAAAGATATTTTAGATGATGGAAATGGTATAAACCTTTCTTTTTGGTACTTGAAAGTAAAGTGATAATGATAATGTAAAATGAAATTCCAAGTAGGAAATACATAAATTATAATGGCTCGTCACAATAATTGTTTATGTCTACTCTTCTAAGTAACAACTTAAGGTTCCACTAAAATCTTTCAAGATTACACAAATGGATTCTTCAACTAAAAATCCTAACCCTAGTATTTTGTAGGTTAACACTCAAATATTTACAATAGAGATCAATCTCACAAGATAACACTCTTAATTACAATAATAATACCCAAGTAATTGCTCTCACCAATCTAATACAAAGTAATCAAAGTAGAGTAATTAATGAATTCAAGAGAATAAGAGTAATTTGAGAGAGAGAAGATATAATAACTCAAGATTCAAGTTACTTACTTAAAGGAATGATTTTCCACCCTTCAATATGCTTCTCTCTTAACAGGTATCTATTACTCTAAGCATTTAATGCTAATAGTTTTGTTGAGACTCTTTTAAGTTAAACACAAAAATTGATGCCTAGAGTCGCATACGATCATACGAGTACTAAAAACTTATATTCAAATTTAGGTAGTGACTATGGTACAACCATACATGAAAAGTGGTACGCCCATACCAAAGCTTCTGCTAATATTGTTAACTTCTTTAGAATGATTCAAAGGCTCTTAGTATGCTCGTATCAATTAATGGTATGATTGTACACAACCTAAAGTAAAATAAACTATGCTAAAAATGATATAAATTGCTTGTTAACATCAAAATCCATAAATAATAAGACCAATATAAACATTTCTTCGTAAACTTATGCTGATGGTAAGATTGATTGTAAAGAAGATATTTTGAAAATCATTCTTGTCAAATGTGAGCAATAAACAATTAAGAGACTTTAAGATAAAATTTTATATTTTGTGAAGAAAATTAATATTTTAAGTGTACTACATAAACTTTAGAATGCTCGTAAGAAAGTTCTAATAACTCCTATTCTAAATGAAAATTTAGAAAATGAGAATGAGAACTTCAAATCATAAAATTAAGACTTTAATAAAAGAAAATAAGCTTTTAAAAGATAATCTCTTAAAATTTGAAATTAATGGCATTCAAATTGATAACATTTATAAATATCATAAGCTTAAGCATGATCAAGAATGTATTGGTTATAGTTAAAACAATCCATCATCTAAAGACTCTATTTTTATCAAGGCTATACCTATTAAGGAGGATGTCAAGATAAATGAAAATAAAGAGTAAAAACCTATAATCTTAAGAGGTTTAAGACTATATCTCAAGGATATTTTAAGAAAATTATCAATGTAAGGGAAAATATTTAAATATAAAATATATGAAGAAGAATTTATATTTAAATGCTACAAGTAGAAATGATATAAGAAGTTAATATAGACATACTCACTCTCGTAGATTAAAGAATAGGAAGTCTAAGCACCTTTAAGGTCATTCTTATTATTATGAGAAGTTTAATTATTCAAAGTATTAATGTTTCATTAGATTAAACAATTATGGATATATTTCGAATGACTTCTCAAAGGATAATCATCAAGTATCCAAATACATTTAGGTACCTAAAATGAAATGAATTTTATTTATAGGTATACTTGAAATCCACATAGAGTTCAAATAAATGGTATTTGGATAATAAATGTTTAAGGCACATGATCAAGAGTGCTAATCCCTTTAATCATTTAAAGAAGGAAAGAGTCAGTGCCATATTTAAAGATAATACCAAAGGTAAGATCGTTGATATTAGTAAGATTGGTAAGGAAGATACTCCCTCTATTGATAAGAATTAGTTAGTTGATGGTTTAAAATATAATTTACTAAGTATAAGTTAAATTATGATAATGGTTATGAAGTCACTTTTGATCTTAAAATATGCTTTGTATTTAGACTTTTAAATAACAAAGTTATGTGTCAAGGTGATAAAGTTGATAATGTATATGTGATTGATTTAAACTACCAAAGATATTAAGTCTTTTATTTCTATTAATGATAATTATTGAATGTGGCTTAAAGGCTAGGTCATGTTAGCATAGAACTTCTAAGAGATATACATGTTAATAAAAGCTTAATGGGTATCAATTACCCTTATACCTTATGATATGGATAGAAAAATGCTTAATGAGTATTAATTACCCTTATACTTTTTAATAAAATCCATTAACATAGTTTGTTATATCTCAAATAGAGTTCAGTTAAGATAAATTCTAAATAGAACATTATTGAGCTTTGGAATGATAAAAAACCTAAGATCTCATATCTAAGAGTATCTTGGATGCAAATACTTCATATTAAACACTAATAATAACCTTGAAATTTTTAATTTTAAAATTAATAAAGGTATATTTGTTAGTTATATCATTATGAATAAGTTATTAGGCTTAACTTAGAGTAATATGCATTTGTGACATTGAGGTCCCATTTGGAGGAAAGAGTGTCCACCTAGGGGCTCCCTTGGGAAATGAATAAACTTATAGATGGGCTTAGGTAGTAAGATTCATTCAAGTTAAATATTTATTTTACCATATTAATTATTTAATTATGCATAGATATACATTTTGCATCCATTCATAGCATGAATATACATAAACATAATAATTTCATTAAAAAAATAAATACAATGTAGTAATAAATAAGTAAGAAGAATAAAAATAGATTTGAGTGATTAGAGGTATAAACTAAGATAAATGAATATAATTTTTAGGAAGATGTGAATAAAATATAGCTATCTTATTATATTTTAGTAGAGCTTCAGCATAGAAAAAAATTAGACATTTAATAATGTCCTGTCCTTAAATCCTTTACTAAGCAATGGAAAACCTTATCAAATTTAGTCAATGCCATAAGACACTATATGAGCAAAAATATAGTCAAGGAAATAAATATAAAAATGATAATTTTGGATTATTCCTATTAATTTAAGCTATTAACAAGCTTAAAATATCATCAAGAACCTTTTAAGAGTTCAAAAATGTGGTAAAATGTATTTTGAGAAAAAATGGGTGATTTTGATCTTGCAAGTTGCAACATGCGACACCTTTTATAGGCAATATGCTTGTATGTTATTTAAAAATAATAATGTATGAGACATTGGTCAAAAATAACAATATGTGATGCACATTGCAAGTTTTCGGTAGAAGTTTGATAAGGAAATACAAGAAATTCATTATGAGATTTGATTCTAAGAATTATAGAATCATTTTAGCATCATTTGAATTTAATAATTGACTCAATATTAAACCCAATAATCCTAAGCAAAATACTTTTGAAAAAAATAAGTGGATATAATTACTAAAAATTTAATTTTAATGCTAAAACCTTAAAAGCACATGAATTTACAGCTAACTTAAATAATTTAAGCAAACATGAAGCTTAAATGATACCAAGAAATTCAATTCTTGAGCAAAAATGAAAGAAAAAACTGAAATATTTTCTTCATCACATGTTGCATTAAGAATGCAACTTGCATTACATATTGGTTGATGTATATTGCATATTACATTAAAATATACAATGTGCAATGCATGTTACTGCGTAATGTGTAGAAAATTTGAAAAAAAGGAAAAAGAAGAAAGGGAAATTAATAAAAAGTAGAAATGAAATGACTTTTAGATTTTATTGGTGTTGGAAGATTAATTTTCTTGATTCCAACTTGTTTGAGGAAACCAAATTAATTCAAAATTAGTCTAAATTAATTTTAGTTAGGTGATTAATTAATTTGTGAATTGATCTTGATAGATTTTCTTTGAAATGAATTAATGTCTTATCCTTTTTTCAATTAAACCTATTGAGTATTTACAAGGTTTGGGAATAAGCTTGAATTTTTAAGTTTTTGATATGAAAATTTCTATTTAGATTACAAGGTACAATACACATTACAAGCAATATGTGTAGCACATTGTAGAATATGTTACACACCTTATCAAAAATAACAATATGTGATACATATTATCCAAGAAAGGCAATGTGCATTGTATGTTATAGAACATGCAATATATGTTATGCTCTAATGAGACAAAAAAATTAATTTTCACTTAATTTTGGACCAAACTATCCCTTTAATCATGTGGAATAGGTAAAATCATCATTAAGTAAGAAAAGGTGAAAACTAAAGGTCAATAACCATTTTTAACAAGTCATATAAAATCTTTAATAAAAGAAATCTAGTAGTTAAAGCATTTATGCATGTTAAATTTTTTATGCAACAAACAACTTAATCTGAGAAAGAATTCTTATGGAGGTTATTTATGCATCTTCCAAAGTAAGTGAGAGGATAGTTAAAGGTAGTAAATACCAATCATCATGCATGAAGTCAAAGAAAATGAGGAGGAAAGCTTTCTACAATATCTTGTAACTTCTTAAATTGCACATAATTTTTAAAAAGGACACCTAAAGGAATAAATAGTTGATGAAATATTAAAATCATAACCACTCACTTTGAATTTAATGATACTCAAAATATTCTAGTTTTTCTCTCTTAAATTTAGGTAAGAAACATTAATAAGGTTTTAAATGATGAAAATTAGCTTAACAAACATTTGGTTATTGGCACTATGATAATTAGCATTATCATTTCATTTCTTTATGCTTAAGTTACTCTTTTAACCTTATTTTCATGCACTTTATTAGCATATCATGTAGTGTTTTATACATTTCATATCATTTCATGTATTACATTCATAAATTACATTATTAGCTCTAATTCCTACATTTTCTTCATATTTTACATTATTTACATAATCATTCTACATAGTTTAGGAGTTAGTCATATTTATTTTAGTTTATATGCTTTATATAGGTTTTTAGACTTATTTTCTTGCATTAAAACCTTAGTTTAAAGCCTTATATCATATAAAATGGGACATTAATCAAGTATGCCATGTTTACTCCTAAAAACAAGTTTTATCATGCTAAAAATAAGTCTTACATGACATGTGTAAGAACCAGCCCAATGATCAATTTCATGTTAATAATTTCTCCCCCAACGAAGCCTTATACGAGTCATGTAATATTCCATACGACTCATGTGGAATTCGGCCTCTCTTGGTTTTTCCCTCTTTTGTTTATTTTGAGCTTCACATGAGTCGTGTAACATTTACATGACTCGTGTGACTCATTTTGGACACTTATTTGCATTATAATCTCAACCGTAGGATCATGGAATTGAAGGCTAAGCATCAATTTAGGATTTTGGAGAGAGAACTAGAACATAGGATTGCAACCTGTTAATCCACTTCTAAATCTTATGCTATAGTAGGTCTTCAACAAGGAATTAAGAAGAACACTAAGTAACCAGATTGGGCAAGAAGGAAGAACTGATGCCAAAAGCAACAGTAGAGTAGTCCAAGTTCTTATAGTTTACTATCTTCTTATTCTTCTACTTGTATTTTATTTGAACAATTGTTATGATTATATTTCCTTTTTATGTTATGTTTACTTATCTTATTGAATTATTAGATATGCCTTAGTAGAGATTTATGGTTCTTCATGTTTTTAAGTTATTATGTACATTAATTATTCAATTATTGGAATAGGGCCCTTTTTAACATGTGAATATGATTATTTTTGTTAATTGCTTTGCAAGAAGGGTTAATATTTCTAAAAGAGCTTAAAAACACCTAATTATAACTACCTAGATGTAGGAGTTAGATGATTGGGAAGCATGAAGTGTGGAAACCGAATTAATCATTGAACTCATTTTAATAGTCATGAAAGTAGTCTGCTAATATGTTTTTAGTAGGTAATATTTTTTTGGAAGAAAGGATCTTATAACTAAACACTGCTTTGGAACTTGCAATTAAATTACTAATAAGCTACCTTTACTTAATTCATTTTCATCCATCCCTATTGACCATTGTAAATTATATACATTATACTATCAGACTAATGCTTAGTTAATTAAATAAACTATATACCATGATTTTGATACTGTATTGCTTGGATAATCAATGAAATTGATGTTTAATACTTGACTACTATTAGTCCTAGAGAACAATACCCTTATACTGTAGTCACGACTTGTATTCTTGTGGTGACTTAATTATAATTTAAGGATTATAAATGTAAAACTTGTTTAATCATTATGCATGCTAAGATATACCCATTTATATGCCAATAAGTTTTTGGCACCGTTGCCGAGGACTAATGTTTGTTAGTCAATATTAGTAACTTTGAGAGTAACTAATTAATTTAGGGTTTAAATTTTATTATATTGATTGTGAATTTTCTGTATATTTTCAGGGGTCGTGCTCGATCGTATGAGGAGGGCCTTAGGCAACATGAGCATAGAAATAGACCCAAAGATAAAAAGGACATTTCATGCCAGACTCAGAGCTGTCAAAGAAGTAGATGAGGAGTTTTGAGATGGAAGCTGATAAGTCTCTCATGGACTATGTTATGCTTAATCTTGAGGGAGTTTGAGATGGTTTGATAATTAGCATTATCATTTCATTTCTTATGCTTAAGTTACTCTTTTAACCTTATTTTCATGCACTTTATTATCATATCACGTAGTATTTTATACATTTCATATCATTTCATGCATCACATTCATAAATTGCACTATTAGCTCTAATTCATATATTTTCTTCATATTTTGCATTATTTACATAATCATTCTATATAGTTTAGGACTTAGTCATATTTATTTTAGTTTACATACCTTATATAAGTCTTTAGACTTATTTTCTTACATTAAAACCTTACTTTAAAGCCCTAGGTCTTGTAAAATAGGACACTAATCAAGTATGCCACATTTACTCCTAAAAACAAGTTTTCTCATGTTAAGAATGAGTCTTACACAACTCGTGTAAGACTCACATGAGTTTTGTAAGAACCAGCCCAATGGTTGTTTTATGTCAAGCATTTCTCCCCCAGCCGAGCCTTACACGAGTCATAGAAGGTTCCACATGACTCATGTAGAATTTGGCCTCTCCTGGTTTTTCCTTTTTTATTTATTTCGAGCTTTACATGAGTCATGTAACATTTACATGAGTCATGTAACATTTACATGACTCGTGTGACTCATTTTGGACATTTATTTACACTGTAATCTCAGTTATAGGATCATGGGATTGAAGAGTAAGGATCAATTTAGGATTTTAGGGAGAGAATTAGAACATGGGATTGGTAGTTCTACACATCATTCATACACAGAGAGCAAAAATTAAGGTTTAGGAGATGAAAGGGGAAAATTAGGGTTCTTATGATTGAAACCTTCTAATCCACTTCTAAATTTTATGCTATAGCAGGTCTTCATCAAGGAATTGAGAAGACCACTGAGTAACCGAATTGGGCAGGAAAGAAGAGCTGAAGCCATAAGTAACAGTAGAGTAGTCCAAGTTCTTATAATTTACCATCTTCTTGTTCTAGAGTAGTCCAAGTTCTTATAGTTTACCATCTTCTTCTTCTTCTACTTCTATTTTATTTGAACAATAGTTATGGTTGTATTTTCTATTTATGTTATGTTTACTTATCTTATTGAATTATTAGATATACCTTAGTAGGGATTTAGGGTTGGATGCTATGTGAACATTGTTTATAGTTTTATTAGTAATTCATTATTCATCATGTTTTTAAGTTATTATTTACGTCAATTATTCAATTATTGGAATGAGGCCCTTTTTAATATGCAAATATGATTATTTTTATTAATCACTTTGAAAGAAGGGTTAATATTACTGAAAAAGCTTAAAAAACACATGATTATAACTACCTAGTCGTAAGAGTTAGATGATTGGGAAGCATTAAGTGTGGAAATCGAATTAAATATTGAACTCATTGTAATAGTCACGAAAGTAGTTTGCTAACATGTTTTCAATAGGTAATATCTCTTTTGGAAGAAAGGATCTTATAACTAAACACTACTTTGGAACTTGTGAATAAATTTGTCACGTTCGCATTTATAGCATCCTTACATGTTTACATTTTATGCATAATTTAGAATGATTGAATAAGTGATGCATGAAATGCATGATTAAGTTATTATTGGCAAATGTCATGCTATGTTATAAATGCATGAATAAGAGATGAATAAAGGAAATTCCATTAGACATGGAAATTTGAAGGGATAGACATGAAATGAAGTGGAAACGTACCTAGGATGTCTCATTAATATGCTTTTGGTAAATGCTTTAGAGGTACTTAAAAGTGAAGTTCATAAGTGAAAAATGATGTTGATGCATAATATATTTGTTATATGATGAGAAAAATATATGTTAGAATATATATTAGAAAGTATAAATGAAGTTAGAATTAAAAATAAGTTAAGTTGAACTTAAGGGTATTTTGGTAATTTCACTTATGAAGAGGGGTATTTTCAAAAAATAAAATTATGTATGTTGGATATGTGATGTATGTTATATATGTATGAGATTATTATATACTAATGGAAGAAAATATTAAAGAAAATGAAAAAGAAATAAAATTAAGGAAGGAACCAATAGGATGGTGACAAGTGTCACATTACGATTGGACCCTTCTTTAATTAAGTTAATCATTTGCTTATATTAGGATTTTCATAAGGAAAATTAGGTATTTTTCTTCTTCTTCTCCAGACCATATGCTCTTCTCTTCTTCCTCTCCTCTTTTCCATTTCCAATTTTACCAAAAACAAATCTAAGGTAATTTTTCATGGAAATTCT
>CANYBF010136156.1:0-10395 GCA_948192965.1 Dalechampia spathulata | reverse complement strand
ACATGCCATGCATATGCCATGTCACGTATCACTTCACATGCCACGCATTTGGTATGTCATACATATAACATGTCATGCATATGCCATGTATTACACCATCACATACATATCATACATACGATATGACATCCATCACTTCACATGTCATGCATATGATATGTTATTCATGCATGCGCATTATGCCCAATGCTAAAATGAACCTAAAACGTTAACGCATAATATAATATGCTACTTGCCATAATATGTGCTTACATATTAGGATTGTCATATCATGCATATGATATGTCATACACGCTCACATGTCATGTATATGCCATATTACTTTTATTGCTATATCACATGACATGCATATGCCATGCTATCTAAATGCCATATAGCTTTATATGTCATTCTACGTGCAACCTTGCAATGCCAATTCACATGATGCGCTGTGTGCTTACATTTACGCTCACATGCTTGCCTGCTTAGGATAATTAATCCCAACTAAAATGGTAAAATCGATTTTGGAAACTCATAGAATAGATCTCCACCACCCGAACCCAGTCTCTGAAGGGTTTAACTAGCACTCATGCTATGGGTCAGTTGGACCAATCCGGAACCATCCGGTGGTGATTCCTTGTGACTCTTTCGAGTCTGTATCATTCCCTAAGGGAACCCCTTAGGAAGACTATGCTTTCGCTCCAAGTGCGGTCCCCGGTCCGTGACTTTCGCAAGCCTCGCTCTGGGCCCCGGTAGAAACCGACGCTCACAATGATATTTATGGTATATTTCCAATTTGTTAAAAGCCTAAGAGGTCACACACTAACAAGGAAAGATTTGGATTGAAAATTAGAAAATGATGTTATGGAATATTATTAAATAATATTTGATATTATTTATAATATTAAATTTTATTTTTGGTTATTTGATATACCATAAATAAAATATGTTTTAGGTTGAATTTATTTCTAAAGAGGATTAAAAGATAGGCTTGGAAAATCCATGGGTTAGGCCCATTGACTTAAGTAGGCATATGTTATACACATGCACAACTTAAGTCATCATACACCGCTCTAACCCTAATTTTCCCATATATATATGTAATATTATAGGATTAGGGTTAAGATAAGTCTTCTTATGTAACTTATCTTAAGAAAAATGTGACATACATTATCCAAAGAAGAAATCACATTCAACTATTCACTTGAGAAGAGAAAAACCATATATTCATCTTCTATCTTTCTTTAATCTACTAGTCTATTGATTAATGTATTATAGTAAAAGAGTTTTAGTAATCCAAATCTTCATCTTGGTGTATGTAGTTTGGATATCTCCTAGTTTAAAGATTGAAAAAAGTTTGCTACAACTCTTTTATAAATCAAGATAAAAGTATAACGACATTAAAGTAAGTGTTACTCCTATTCTCTATGTCATGATCATTTGATTGGAATTATATTTGAATGATTATGTAGATCTAATTTCTACATGTTTAAACAAATTTTTATTTTATTCTACTACTAATTCACTCTATTAAATCTAACAAGTGCAAGCCTTGAATTATGTACCATTAGAAGGGTTTTGATGGCCTGTTACTGAGATGCTTGGCTTTTCTTGAGGCCATGGAGGTCATAAAGCAGGTTCACGAAGGAGTTTATGGAGCACATTAGGCCAGGGTCAAAATGAGATGGTTGATTAGAAGAGATGGCCATTTTTTTATTATCAATCTTAAAAGACTACATCTTTTATGCAAAAGGTTGTGTTAAGTGTCAAAAATATGGGAGTGTCCAGAAGGTTTTAGTTGATGACCTTTATTTGATTGTTAAGCCATGGCCTTTTAAGGGATGTGCTATTGATTTGATTGGTAAAATTTATCTCGCTTCTTCCAAGGGACATTCATTTATTATTATTACCATTGATTATTTTACTAAGTGAGTAGAGGTCATGCCGATGAAAAAAGTTGAACAAAAGGATGTAATTCAGTTGTTAAAGAGAGTCTTATTCATCGATTTGGAGTCCCACAAACCATTATAACTGATCAAGGAACCATGTTCATTGGGGAGGATATAAGGGATTTTACTAAAGATTATGGAATCAAATTGATCAACTCAACTTCTCATCATGCCAAGCCAATAGGTAAGCTGAAACCTCCAATAAAATCTTGATTAGAATTTTAGAGAAAATGTTAGAAGAGAATCAAAGGGATTGGCATAGGATTTTATCAGAAACCTTATGGGTATATCACATATTAAAGAGGAGTGCCATAGGTATCAACCCTTTTACCTTGACGTATGATCATGATGTTATTATACCATTGGAAGTTGTAATGCATTTGTTAAAGGTGGCCAAGTAGAATGGTTTGAGTCCTGTGGAATATACCAAAGCTATGCTAATGGAGTTGGAAAGTACAAAAGAAGAGAGGATTTAAGTTTACAAAAATATGGTGGCCTAGAAGAAAAAGGTGGTCAAGACTTATAACAAGAGGGTTCAGGAAAAATATTTTCTTGAAGGTAAGTTAGTATGGAAAATCTTTCTTCCCTTGGGGACCAAAGAGAGAGAGTATGGCAAGTGATCACCTAATTAGGAAGGACCCTTTAAGGTACATTGGGTATTGGAGGGAAATGCTTATTGGCTCATCAGCCTAGATGGAATCCCTCATAAAAGTTATATTAATGGAAGGTATTTGAAGAAATATTATCCCATATTATGGGAACTCATGCAGAACCTAAGAGAATAAACAGTCAACTATAGCTTTGGGCCAACACATGGCCATAGATTAGCTATGTTTTTCCAATTTTTATATTTTCTGTAAATATAATTGATGTAAATATGGGATGATGGTAGGTTGGAAAGCCACTATTGTAGTTTATAAGGTTGGCTTTATGGCCACTTTTAATTAAACAATATGGTAATGGAGTTTTCCATAAGGCCACTTATTATTCCTTTTATAATTTATCATTAAGCTTAGGGAGTTTGCATTAGAGAAAATCATCAGAGGAGAAAAGTCTAAATGACATGAAGAATTTACACATATAGGGATACAACACTAACTAAAGTTACAATCCAATCATAGTCACAAGAGCGCAGTTCCAGCAAGAGAGAGCTTGATATCATACCTCAATGCCAGTCTTCAAGTATTGCAATCCTAGTAAGCAAGATAAAATTTCATGCATATGTAGACACAAATTCATGGTTGCAGTGCTTAGGTGAAGTGACTAGTGAAAGCCAAAAATATCATCACGCACATGCTCATTAGCCACACAAATACAAAGTGCAAATGGCTATAGCTATAGTAATTGAAATGCAAGACGAGGATAGTCAAAGCATGTTTATGATATATCTTAGATTTAAAAATTGTAGAGAGAGGAAAAAATTACCAAACATCCATGGTTACCAAGCTTTTAGAAGCCTGTAAATACTCGTACAGGTCAGGTAAAAGAGCAGGCAAACAAGTAGTGGGTAGAGATAATGATAAGAGTTTAGCTATCTTTGCCTCATAAACCTACCAGTGAGTTTTGAAACCTGCAAAAATAAGTAATCATAGCAGGAAGTATAGAAGATGATTATTGCCAATCTTCATAAAGGCAAGAGAAAAGTACATATTATATTAGCTAAATCAGAGGGTATTAAGATACTCAAAAAAGATAGTTATCAAAGGCAATTATAAGTTCATAAAATAGTTCACCTTCCTATTATATGAGGTAGCAATGTCATAGATCTAAAAGAAACAAAGGTACATATTTTTCTAAGAATTATATTTGCCTTTAAGCTGTTTCCAATGAGTTTTAGTGGAAGCTACCTCCGTACGGATCTGCTTACACTTCCAATGAAGTGTAGCTACGGTCTCAACACTATTTTACATGAATCCCTGAAGTGAATGCACTAGGCTTATGGTATGCTCACATTCAGTCTTTGAAGATAAGCTTGTGGAGATGAGACTTTGTTGTCTCACCTTAAGATTGATGATTCTATTTTACAACTCTTCTATATCTTTTTCTGTTTCTTCTAATTCTTTGGTTGAGGCTTCAACCATCTTATCCAACTTCTGCCATTCTACCAAACCCTCTTTGTATTTTTGGTATTGGTCTTTAAAAAAATGCAATTTTCTAGTAAGCTGTTGGTGTGAACGTCTCAACTCAATGTACCTCTGAAAGAGTTCAACAACTTATATCCTCAGGGTAGTCAAGCGATCTCTAGTGGGAGTGTCATTAACAGCTACTATGAGGTAAGCAAAGGCAGATAGAAGGCTATGTTGCTGGTTCTTGCTTAATAGTGAGATATCTAAAGAGAGCACAACAAAGAGCATGGTACAAGCAACCTTCATATCAGCATGGATAGGAGCAAGACTCTCCTCTACTGTTTTAGGGGGTGATTCAGCCAAGAAGTCAGATTCCAAAGCTTTAATGGGTACCATAGTCAAGTAGGAATAAATATTAGAGAGGTTCTATTTAAAAAGAGATAATAAATCTAGTTCATTGGGAGAATAAATAGGAAAGAGTTGATGAAAACTAAACTTACCGAGGAGGAAGCTAGCATGCCTGTAGAAGCAACAACAATCTCTTTACTTCCAAAGTGAATAGAAGGATGCCTCATATCTGTAGCATGTTAAAGTGAGTTAGAGCCAGACACATTGGTTGGATCTAGGAGTAAAGTAAAGTGTCAAGTATTATCATCTAGCTAAGTAAGTGGTGGAAAGGTAGGAGTTGTACTCGAGATAGAGGTAGGATTGAGGTCGTTAGTGCCACCTAAAAATACAATTCTACTAAAGTTAGTCTAAGCCTGAGATGATACAAAATATAGAAATATTCCTTACCAGTAGCTTCTTATAGTTCTTCTTTGATTAGAATATCCTCTTCACTCTCATCCCAAAGTTGCAGTTTAAGCTGAGGAATTTAAGAAGATCTCCTAGAAGATGGCACTCTGATTTTGGAGTCTGTTGTATCTTTGGTTTTTTGTATAAAAGGGCACTAGAGGATGGAATATGCCACTTCCTTTTACTACATACCAATACATCAGGGTTAGTTTTGGTACCTTAGGTAAAAATGGAAATGATAAAGACTAAGGTGTTACCTGATGGAAGTGGGGGGAACTGATGAAAGAGGGATGTTGATTCCTTAGCCCACCATTCTTCAAAAGCATAAAAGTCCTAGTTATTAGCAGGAAAGAGATAATTTTATAGAGGACAGATGTTCCTAGCTAAAGTCTAAAAGCTATCTTTGCTTACCTTGTGATTTAATAGACTGCATTAATTGACTATAGGAATGGTCTGCTCTAGTCTAAATTATTTACTCCATAAATAAGGGAGGTACAGGGAGAGGACCCCGCATGAAGTGCTCAAGTGGTGGGAGAAAGCGTTGGCATCACCTATGAGGAATACCCAATTCCTAGTAAAAGAAAAGATGATCATTTTACTGATGTCCAAAACGAGGTCCATATCATTAGAAAAGGCGCTCAACTAGAATGGAGCATTGGTTCTCCCCAAAGACTGATAATTATGTCATCTTCCTCGTTTAAGCTACATAAGAAACGAAAAATCTCTAAGGAAGCCATGTTACAATGCCTTTGCATCAAACATCGGGCAATGAAACCCATCAAGCCAGAGCTAGAGCCACTGAGTTTAAGAAAGTAGGCATGGCCCTATAGCTGTAAGAACCAAACATAACTCGAATACATAGTATCAAGGTTGGAAGAGATTTTTTCCAAGTTTTGGTATAGTGCCCCAAGGAAGATGGATCCAAGTACGAACTCAAAGCCAGCGGTCAGTGCTTGTGCCAAGTCCAAGTATTCAATACTAGGTTCACCTTACTCGAATAAAAAAGATACCTAAAATAAAAAAAATACGCAAATGAGCAAATAATACCAAGTAATGAGGGAAGCAAAGTTTATGATATGGAAAGGCTATATGTCACATCCTAGTTTACACAGCATTTTGATATGCATTTCTTTTATAAATATATTATAGTGAATGATTGATAGATGTATAAAATGCATGAATCGAATATGATGCACGAATTGGATAACTTGATGATATACTGAAAAGGGCATTATGAATAGAGGAATTCCATATGATATGGAATTTATAGAGGAAATAGTAGAAACAAATGAAAGGATATTTTATACTGTTGAATATGCATGAAAGATGTTAATAGAGAATATGTTTTATTAAATGCTTTGAATAAATTTTTATAATAAAAATTAATGTATGTTAGGTGATGTCTGGTATGTTTAACGTATTATTATATGATAAAGTATGGTTTAAAATGGGTAAGTACAAGTTAGAAGTAATGGTAAATTAAATGGTGTAAGGTAGCTACTTATCCATGCATAATTAGACCTTTGTTAAGTTAGTTATATATATATATAAATAATTATTAAGTTGGACTTATCTTAATAAAGAGGATATTAGCTAAGTGTTTTCCCTTCTCCCTTTCATTTTACGTTCTGTTTCTCCTTCTCCTCCTCCTCCTCCTTCTTCTTTTATTCTTATGACCTAGCTTAAAGCAACATCATAGCAATTAAAGGAAAGGATCATGTATAGCTTTTGGATTACATGTTCTTTTGGTGTTTTATATGCTTTACTCATGTTTTCTTCTTCTTCTCTTTTCTTTGTTCTTGCAAACCTAAATTGTTCAAAAGATTATGACTTAAGTAAGAGGAAGTATGAATTAAAGAGTATGGTTATTTTCTTTTATTCCTTATGTTTGTTGAGTTATGTTGATATTATGTAAAAGAAGGAATTGAAGTGAAGGATGGATCACATAAAGAAGTAGAAGTTTGAAGAGTTGAATTGATATTGAATGGTTTTAAAGAAATTGAACTGGGTTCTTGATTGTTGTAAATGATGAATTATTTTGTTGGATGATTAAAATTGTTATAAATTGATGTTTTTAGTAAGTTTTAGAAGTGTTTTGAAGATGATTTGATTGTGGTTATGGATTAAGATGTTTGGGGGATCATTTGGATGTATTTTGGAGTGTGTTTCTGCTATAATTCATGGCCTTGGTCACCCTCATAGAATTGAAGCCATGATCGTGATTTTTCCAGTAGGTTTTGCAGATTTTCAACTTCGATGGGCAATTTTGTAAACAATGTTTAGAGGTCTTATCGGATGAGTTTTGGGGCGTGTAATATATTTTTGAAAGATATTTGAGTCTAGTTTCCAATGATTTAAGAAATATTTAATTTAGAGGTTATTTGCTTAGAAAAAATTCTTGCACAATGAGCAAAGGTCTTAGAAGGTAAAATGTTTTGTATTAAAAAGTGATTAAAAAGGGATATAATTCTACCTATAACTTGGTTTACATTTAAATCTTTTGATGTCACTAATTTTATCCTTAAATAATATATTAATGATATAAATATATATATATATATATATATATATATATATATATATATATATATATATATATATATATTTGAGTAGGGTATTGGTTGAACAATCTTAAGAATCCTTTACGATTGCTTAATTGTGTTAAGTCATAGACGTACTGGTAAGGTGATTAGAAAGAAAGCAATGTGTTATGAATCTTTGTATGAATTGTTTCTTTTATTAAGTATGGATGTTTTGTAATGTTATAGGTGGTTTGAAGAAAGATTTACAAGTACCATCAAAGGGGTTGGATAAGGGAAAGTCCATTGCAGGTTTGTGCTTTCCTTTTCATGACCTTATCTAAGGTCTTGAACTGATGGCCATATGTTTAAATGTTTATGCTATTCCTGTTATGAACCCGTATAGGGTCCTTAAATGATATGATTCAGTTGACTACTTGGGATAACAAAGTAATGAGTTGATGTTATGAATGGTATAGTGTGATCTTCAATGCATCATTTATGCATCATGTTATGAAACATCCATACATTCAAGCATGCAAAGATTATCATGACATGACAGAGAGGTTATAAGGTGGAAAGGAGAAAGGAAAAGAGATGTTACAGAAAAAAATGTACTAGGCCATACAGTTAATTGATTCCTTCAAGGAATCATACAGATACAATGGCTCTCTTATGGGAGATGAGGTTCATAGAACCCTATGGTTATATAGATAAATGGCCTCCTACAGGAGATGAGTATCGGTACCTAAAAGGACCCAGTACAAAAGGGAATTGTGCGCAATAGTTAAAATGTGATAAAAGAAAATATAAAGAGATAGAGGGAGAGTACACAATATGGATGCATTCTCAAAAGCATACATTATCATCCACATATGATGAATACTTATATAACGATTATTGGAGAAAAGGCTATAAAGGATGGTAAATGGTGATGTATGAATATGATTGAATGTTTTATTTATGTTGTTAATAGCTAATGAGAGCTGCAAAGAGAGTGAGTTATGAAAAATGTTGTTAAGCTTTGAGTTGTTATGAATATGGTTAAGGTTGCATCATGATCTGAATTAATGTCATTTACTCATTTTATAGCACCACTAAGTTTTATACTTAACGTTTGTCATTTGATGAACGCTGGACCTAGTTCAGTCAAGAAGTGGCAAGAGTAGCTAATCTGCAGTTAGCTAAGGTTGGGTCTTTCATAAAGCCCTATCCTAGACACAGGCTGGACTTGTATAACATACTCCATTGTGTATATATACTTATGCAACTTATTTAAGTTAACCTTAGTGGCAGTAACAGTGTGTAACATACTTTTATTATGTGTATTATCAATGTTATGGTATTGTGTTTAAAGGTTATACAGAACACATGTGTTAAATGATGGTTTGAGGATGTAGATAAGCTACATCTGTTTCTTTATGACAATAAATGTTTGATGTATGTAATTTAAATGTTTTAAGAATAAAATATAAAGACAAAAATGTATAGACAAATCCCTTGTAAAGTAGTTAATGATTTCCTTGTTTAGGAAGTTATTAACTGTTCTACGGGAGCATGTTGCACCAAGTCCGAGTGTGACACCTTCCTAATAAGATTATATAAACTAGGCAAATTAAGTTATCTAGGCTTTTCCAGTAATATTGGTAAGTCAAGTTATCTAGTCCTTACTTGACAAAGGTTAGATTGAGTTATTTTGTATCTAACCATTGCAAATTATTCATAATTAAATTTAATCAAATATGATCAGAATTATTAAAGATATGATATAGCAATGATAATGAAGTAGAGATGTAGTGTATAATAGCATTTATTAGCATATAACATAATATTATCATGAAATTTGATATATGGATGAAAAAATGATTGATAATATTACATGTTTTAACGATAGACTTACAAATCTTGATTATTAGAGAATAGCACATAATAATAGGATTATTCTATTAGTTATATATATATATATAATGGGATTATTCTATTAAGTTATATATATATATATATATATATATATATATATATTTATATATATTCACTTAATGTAGTCACCCAATTATATTACATAATTAGCTAAGTTATTTCTATAATGGGTAAGAATAAAATTTATATAATCAAAAGTATGCTTTTATTTTCAACTCACTCCTTAGTAAGCATTATTGAGTTTTATACTTAAAATTTGTCTTTTGATGAATGCAGGTTAAGATAACTTAGGGGTGCACTTGATTGAAAGTCATTAGTGTAGTCAAGAACACCAAACTTTTTGTGTGGTTATTCAGCGAGACCTTTTTGGGTTATGTAATATACTCTTAGTATATATTTATACTTATGAAACTATCAATGAAAAATTTACAAGCAATAAATATCTCAAATGTGTTAGAAAATTATATAAACTATGATGTTATAAAACTATGATGTTATAAATGTATGAAAGATTATACATAAATAAATAATAATGCAATGATAAATTGAGACATGTTAAATAAGTATTACAAATAAAATAGAAAGACCTGTATGAAAACAAATGCATGCCCCTTGTAAGGTAATTAATATATTCCAATTAGATTAAGGATTTACTATGTCACATCCTCATTTTTGACACAAAAATAATTCTTAATTCAGGAAATTAAGAATAGTTAAAATTATATCGAGATTAAGAAATGATGAGAAGATGATTTTAGAATAAGTTCATTGAACGTGTAAAATTAAATCGAGCGATAATTTACACGTGTATCTAAGAAAAATGTTTATGTAAGTATGAAAATGCATACGATTGAGAAATTTAGTTAAGTTATGATTTTATATGGAATATACATAATTTATGAAGTAAGGTTGATTTAGGGACCGTATAAGTCACATCCTGCAATACGTGAGCTTTTATGCATTTATAAATTCATGATTATATGATAGTTCTATGTTTATAATGTGATTATGGTATGAAATAGTGAGTACGATAATTAGAAATGCAATTTAAGCTTGAAAAAGGGGTATTTCATTTTCTGACGCAAACCCCTAACTTGATGAAAAACGGTACTTAAACTTCGTCTCAGAGTTATATACTTTGAATTTTAAGAAACCGTTTCGACTTTT